>JAGKTI010007180.1:0-37832 GCA_018397915.1 Birgus latro
GAACACTTTAATGAATTGTTGAACATAGAGAATGAAAGTAATGCAAGTATAAGTGGCTGGGGAATGGCGGGGAGAAGGAGGGTTGTGAGAAGAGAGGAAGAAATCAGTAGGATGGAAGTGGTGGAAGCAATGAAGAAAGTTAAAATGGGGAAAGCCCTAGGAATTGATGGAGTGTGTGGTGAAATGCTGAAGCATGGGGGAGAGATAGTAACAGAATGGATGTGGAAGGTGTGCAGATTGGCATGGGAGGAGGGTAGAGTCCCTGAGGATTGGAAGTCAGGTATAATTATTCCTCTGTACAAAGGAAAAGGGGAAAAAGCAGTGTGTGGTAATCATAGGGGCATTTGCCTTCTCAGTGTAATAGGAAAAGTATATGGTAGGATACTTATTGACAGAGTTAGGGAAATAACAGAGGAATTAGTTGGAGAAGAACAGGGAGGTTTTAGGAAGGGAAGAGGTTGTGTAGACCAGATATTCATTCTTAGATCCTTAGTGGAAAAGTTTCTAGAGAAGGGAAAGAAGTTGTATGCAGCCTTCATGGATCTGGAGAAAGCATATGACAGGGTGGATAGACAAGGATTGTGGAAAGTATTAAGAATATATGGAGTGGATGGGAAGTTGTAGAAGGGAGTGAAGAGTATGTATGAGGGTGCTAAGGCTGCAGTGCATGTGGATAGCCAACTGAGTGAATCTTTCCATTTGAAGGTTGGATTGAAACAAGGATGTGTCATGTCTCCATGGTTGTTCAATCTGTACATGGATGGGGTTATAAAAGAGATACAAGGTCGGACAGTGGATGTTGGAGCGGCCCTAGTGAGAGAGGGCAGTGTTTGGAAACTACCTGTACTGTTGTTTGCAGATGATACTGTGTTGTTGAGCGAAGACGAAGGGGAGCTGCAAGGCTTGGTAGATGAGTTTGGGAGAGTGTGTAAGAAATGGAATCTAAAGGTGAATGTAGGGAAGAGTAAAGTGATGGTCTTCGAGAGAAGTGAAGCCAGTGAATGTACAGTGAGATTGGATGGGGAGGATATGGAGAATGTGAGTGCATTTAAGTACTTGGGTAGTGTGATGAGTAAGGATGGAAGTCTGGAGGGTGAAGTGCTTGAAAGGGTGCAGCAGGGAAGGAGGGTTGCTGGTTCATTGAAAGCAGTGATAAGAAACAGGGATGTGATTATGGAAGTGAAAAAGTTGTTACATGACAGTATTGTGGTACCAACTCTAACATATGGAAGTGAAGCTTGGACCCTGTTGGAAGGACAGAAGTCAAGAGTGAGAGCAGTGGAAATGAGTTATTTGAGAGGAGCATGTGGAGTCACATGGAGAGACAGACTAACAAATGAGGAAGTGAAGGAGCNTGTGGACGTGATAGGAAGCGTTAGGAGAAACACGTTAAGGTGGTTTGGGCATGTGGAGAGGATGGAGAGTGAAAGACTGACGAGGAGAGTGTATGTGAGTGAGGTTGAGGGGGAGGGAGGGAGGGGGAGGCCGAGGATGAGATGGAGGGATGGAATGGAGAGGTACATGAGAGAGGGGGGTGTGAGTTGGGAGCGGGGTAGTGAAATGGCGGGGGACAGAGCGACATGGAGGCGATTTGTTTGTGGCCACCCCGTGCAGGATTGAGGCGTCTGGCAATAGATAGATAGATAAATTTTATTTTCTTATCTGTTATTCATGTGTATTGTGTACACCTGGATTTACAGCACCTGCTGTTGTTTGTGGAGCTGGCAAGGTTTCATGTGATAGAACGGGGTGAAATTCAGTTGTATGTGACTAATCTCTAATCTTCGGGTTACAAATGCGATAAGATAAGGAGTGTCTGTGGGATGGTGGGGTGTGTTTTGTGTAGTTCCTGTAGAGAAAGTGACCGAGTGTGTTGATGTTTTGTTGTCCCTGTCTTAAATACCACAGCAAACATTTCACTGGATTACTGGTGTACAAATTGCATTTTTGATCATCTAACCTAGTTGTGCTTTCTTTGTGATTGTACTTTACCATCCAGCCTGAATGTGCTAAGGAAATGGAAAAATGGAAACAGTTGAAGATGAAGTTTAGCCAGAACTTATATGGTGGTTCCACATTTGTACCAGTAAGTTCCTGAAGTTGTGCACATTAATTAGCAGTTTGTTTGGTTGTACAAACGGAACATTTTGTGAAGTTGTGCACATAAGCAAACTGTTTATGTGAGACTGTACACATAAAAGTGGTTTGTGAGTTTATGTACATCAGCCATGCAGTTGTTCATTTGTTTTCACCTGATGGAACTTGGGCCACTGTCACAATTTGAATGCAGAGTTGTAGTTGCATGAAATTCAGTGATCCTTGGTTACAAGTCAAAGTGACCCTCCAGTCTGACTGCACTTGGCCATTAACTGAGCTAAAACAGGTTAGGAATCATCAGGTTAGAACAAATATGCCCTTGTATGGGAGTATTCAGCAGTTTGTGTGGTTGTACTAATATTGCAACAGTTGAATATATCTTTATCTCATCACTACAAGGTATCTCTTTCACACTGAGGATAACCATGTGGTGGTTGCATAAATAAAGTAGCAATAATTAAGGAAGAAANTATTTCTTTCCTTCCCTCCTCTTCTGTATTTCTTTCCTTCATTCTTTCCTCTTCCTTCTGGCTACGGGTGACTTTACACTCCCTTTTCTGTCTTTCTTTCCTTTATTCTTTCCTCTTCCTTCTGCCTATGGGTGACTCTACATTGAGTGATAAGTCAAATGGTTTCCTGTACACTAGGAAACCATTTACTAGGCTGGGTGGTAACCATAAAACTAGATTGTGGCTCCTAGTGGTTTAGTGGGTAATTAAGACACTCCAGTTTGAGTTGAGCCTGGGCAAGTTTATATCCAAGGGGTGGTTGGGGTTTATTACACATGTAATGCCACTCGTAGATGAGTGAGACTAGTCACTGTCATCGTAAATGTCAGGACCAATGCCTAGCCCCATGCTCCAGTACTCCTCATGGGACAACACAGGATTAAGTGATGATGATGATGATGAAAAGATAATCCCCCAAAGCAAAAAAAACAGTAGTAGTAGCAGTTGCAACCCCAGGTTCATCTGGATGAGAACCCGGTGGACTGCAGGCTGACGTTGCCTATATCGTGCAGTCGTCCATCCTCTTTTGATGGGATAAGGAGAAAACTAAGGGATGTTTGTATGACTGGGCAGTTGAGCCGCTGAGTTGTATCAGTGCTTCCACTTTAATGCATTCCTTTCCAGTACACACACAAAAAAATCCATCCATCCATCCATCATTCAATCCTGTAATGCCCCATGAGGAGCACAGGAGCCTGGGGCTAGGCAAGTTGGTCCTGACAATTAAGATGAGAGTGACCAGCCTCATTTATCCCTGAGTGGCATTACGTGAGCAACAAGCCCCAACCATCCCTTGCATATAAACCTGCACAGGCTCAATCCGATTGGAACACCTTACTTACTCACTAAACCACCAGGTGCCAAAATTTGGTTATATGGTTACCACCCAGCATAATCAATTTCCTGGTGTACAGGAAACCATTTGGCTTGTCACTCAGTGTAGAGTTGCTCATAGGCTGAAGGAAGAGGAAAGAATGAAGGAAAGAAAGACAGAAAAGGGAGTGTAATGTCAACTGTAGGCAGAAGGAAGAAGAAGGAATGAAAGACAGAAGCGGAAGGAAGGAAGAGAAGAAAGGGCAGATACCCAAAGCAGCACTACATCAAGTGAGTGGATGGTGAGTGCCCCCACCTACAAATAATAATAATAAATAATAATAATCATCATCATCATCATCTTGATGAATAATAATAATAATAAAAGTAAAAGTGACTAATGTGCCATACTTTCCTCTTGACCCATTCAGTATGTGCATTGTTCCAGAAGCTGAATGATTTATGGCAGTAGCATGAATACAAAAAATTGCATAATCTTATTCAGTGAGTTAAAGGAGTCTGTTTCCATCCTCTTTAATCTGAGGGCTCTTCCTTAGCTGAGTTGAATCATCTGGAGGTAGTAAGAGTAAGTGAAATACAGTGGTACTGTATTATAATGAAGGGGTTAAGTACTGAGAAACAGAAAAAAAAGTGATGATACACATTTTGGCCACATAAAATGACTCTCATTTGGAATAGAATGAACAGAGATTGAGTATGGAAGTGAAAAAAATTGAGAATGAGTAAGAAAAGCATAGTGAAAAAGTGGGATGGTCAGAGAGGTAGGAAAGTAAGGTTGGAAGCTTTTGAAAGGAAATTGTTTAACAGAAGGTGAGAAAAGTACATTTATGAATGGGAAGTATTTAATTGGAGAGGAAGAAAGAACATTTATGAATGGGAATGGATTAGCAAAAAGGGAGGAAAGTACATTTATGAAAGGGAAGTGTTTAGCAGAAGGGAAGGAAAGTACATTTATGAAAAGGAAGTTTTTAACAGAAAGGGAGGAAAGTACAGGAATTATGTTTAAATTATTACTGTATTTGAGATTCCTATAACTCTTTCAGTATGATTATTCCTTTCTATTTTATTCTTGCTATTGCCGCACAGTTTCTTTCAGTGTAGGTGAAACCATTGAGCTGAAGGGGTTAGGTATAGTTCTCATAAACCCTTTTGCTGCTGTACTGTTTCTTCTCTTACTTGGCCTAGGATTTTGTCCTTTTGGAGCTCATTACATATATTTCAGTGGCAGAAAAACCCAGTACTGTGGCCGTACTTCCTTTTCACAGCACTTCTTAGTGACCAACATCATATTCTCTTGATAATCTGTTGTTACAGGTCTGCATTCAGGCTCAGTAGAATGAAAGGCATATAGGCAATTCCACTGAACTGCATATGATAATCTGTTTGATACTCAGAACTATAAAAAAAAAAGTACTGAAGAAGTTAACCTCTTTAGTCCAGTGATTTCTTTTTCATTTGATTTTATTTCTGTGGTCAGACAATTCGATACAGCTTATGTGAGATCTCTTGTAGTGAAGCTGTTAATGAAGGTGGTTAGTAGGTATGAGTAAGGTCTATCTATCAGTCTATCTATTGCCAGACATCTCAGTCCCGCACGGGGTGGCACAGGGTATAATTGGCTCCTGTGTACTGATGGTAAAATCATATAAATATGGGGTGAGCCACTTTTGAGGGTGTATTAGTGTGCACCAGGTCTTTGTTAAGTGTTATTTCATTTGAAGTTGCTCCATTACTGTATTAGGTTGCTGTTGGGTTAAGAACTATTCCTCGCTTAAAGTTGCTGATGATTTAAGAGAGAGTTGTTTTGAAGTCAGAATTTCGTGTTTTTGAGCTTTTAACTCCTTCAGTCCAGAGATGTATTTTTCTCTTTCATTTTTCTTCCACCAGATGTTTTTATTCAGCTTAGGACAGACCTCTAACCCCTTAAGTTTGAAAAATCTCTCATATGCTGAATAACATCACTGGGATAGCAAGAATAAAATGAAGTCTACATTATTTTATTGAAGGGGATAATCTGTCAGTCTTGAGCCAAAAGCATGTCTCATTTAAAGTTGTTTCACATAAAGTAGGATTTTGCTTACATACATCTAAGACTTTAAGTGAGGTCTGACTGTAGATGTAGGTTAAATAAAATACACTTTCCTTGAGTCACCTTAACTGATTGATGTGGAGATACAGGTTAATGTTATGTGGTTGATAAGATATTTAGTCCAATACTCAGACTTGTGATAGAGTGGTTGTTGTGGTTGTTACTGGTATTGGTATTGTTGTTATTTTTATTCTTGTTCTCCTTCTTCTTCATCTTCGTGGTTTTGGCCTGGTGTTGGTCTTGTAACCCCATGCTACAGAGGGACATGAATTCTAATATAGTACCAGTTTTATATATCCTGAAAGACAGAACAGTATTCAGTTCCCTGTATATTATGCACATGTTTATGACAGTTTTTATGAGTTAGCAATGAAAAGCTTTTTTTTTTTTTTTTTTTTTTTTTTTTTTTTTTTTTTTTTTGGATAATGACAGAGGAAGAAAAAAAAATGAATAATAGAAATAATCCATACACCAGATTACAGATGTCTGCATTTCATAAAAAATCTGTAACAGTTGGACTTGAACAGCCATAGGTTGAAGTTTGGGGGGAAACCACTCTGGGGAAGCGAGTTCCAAAGAGATGCAGTTTGGAGAATGAAAGAATTCTGATAGGCAGAAGTTCTGCAATATGGCAGTGTGATAGTCCAGTCAGTGAGCGCTACCAGATGCCTGTGTAGTGCGGGGAAAGGCATGGAGAGGTGACCCAATGGATGCAACTTCATCTGAACATTTGCCATAAAAATACCTGTAAAATAATCCAAAGGAAGCAACATTCCTTCATACCTACAGATTTATAATAGTAGGATTATTTATAATTCTAACAGCTTTGTTCTGAATTTTGTCCAGTTGCAACCCTCCACATCCATTCCACAAGGATGAGCAATATTCCAGCTGAGAGCACATGTGAATGTTGCAAATTATAGCCAACTATTTGTCAGTGAAGAAGTTATGGACTCTGTACAATAATCCAAGTTTCTTTGAAGCATTTTTAGCAATTGATTGAACATGAGAGGTCCAACAGAGGGCATTATTAAGTGAAACACTGAGAATGTCAATACTTTTAGAGATAGGAGTATTATTAGCATTGAAGGTAATATAGGAATCAGGTAGTATCTGTTTGTTGGTAAGATTTTATATATTTGGTTTTCCCAGCATTAAATGAGACAGTATTATTTTGTCCCCATTCAGTGAACTTAGATAAGGCTTGATATATGGAGATTGCTGTACATAGTTGTGAGTTAGAGATATTAAACTTTGTGAATAGGTGCATAAGTGTGAATTAACTGTGAAGTGCTGAGTTAACTGCATATGAATGGATAGGATTATGGGTGACAGATAAGAGATTATTAATATGAATTAGGAATGTGGTTGGAGCCAGAACTGATCCTTGTGACATACCAGCATTAATAGAGTGGAAATAGGAATGTATATCATCTGCTTTTACTCTTATCTTTCTGCCACTGAGATATGAGGAAATCAGAGAAACAAAAGATGACAGGCCATAGCAAGGGAGTTTGGATAGCAGGGAATGGTGCCATACTTTGTCAAGAACTTTAGAAATATCAAGGGCTATTGCATGAGTTTCTCCATGTTGATCAATTGACTGATAGATAGTGTGAGTCGGGAGATTGAGTATATCAATAGTGGATCTTTCATAGCAAAAACCATGCTGTCTATCAGTAATTTAAGTTACTGGATTCAAGATGTTTAACTATGTGCTTATTAATTAGTCTCAAATACTTTACCAAGAGAAGATGTGATAGCTGTTGGTCTGTAATCAGTGTCAGAGGAACTTTCTTTTTTTTTTAATTGGGTGGATATTGGCTTCTTTCCAAGAATTAAGGAAGGAAGAAGTACGTATGCATAATCTGAGTGATTTAGCTAGAAGAGGATCAAGTTCTGGGGAACGCTTTTCCAAAACAATTGGAGGAATTCCATCTGAACCTAGCTTTGTTGGCTGGTAAATTGTTTAGGATGGCTTTACATATCTAGTCAGTGTCTTAAATGGGGCAGTTCTGGGAGGGTCAGGTTCTAGTACAGGGACGTTCTGGCTGACTTTCTGTACGGTAGAATTTCTGGCAAATGTACTGGCAAGGATGTAAGTCATCTTTCATGTTGCTTTGAGTTTGTCACGCATTGATTTGAAGATGAAGAATGTGTGAAAACAATTAAGCCCTGAATAATACTTGAACTTTATATATCCCCAGTATTTAACTCTTCTCACACTGTTTTGAAACATAAAGCTTTTCTGAACCAGAGATGGTCTTTAACAAACTTCGTTTTCATACAGTAAACTCCTGATTATGTATCATAATAGAGCCAAAGGCCTGCCGTATACTGTCAAAATCCTGGATTATGCAAAAATCCCCCTTAGAGGGGCCCCTAAACCCCAACCCTATAACACTTATCCACAGTCTAACCCCTACAAAACTCTCTAATACATCAAAAAACAGCTAATAGACTTTCTTAATGATAAAATGCTGTAATATACTGTCAAGTATATTAAGCACAACCCCATTCTTTTTGTGTATTTCTTTTTCTTTTTTTTTGTGATTATGACTGGATATTTGATGACAACTGTCTCATGCCAGATTATAATGTACTTTTAGCCAGAAGAAAGGGTCCTTCTTGCTGGATAATGTCAAAGATGTTATGGTTACTGCTGGATACCATTTTAATTCAACCATTGGCTACGCCATATAATGTTGTGTGCTGGATAAAGCAGTGCCGGATATTCAAGAGTTTACTATATTATGTTGCCTTTGTATTTTATTTTTTATTTTTTTGTTTTGTTTTTAAGTCTCAATAAATTACATCAACTTTTCCTATCAAAATTCCATTGCTGCAGATAAATGTGATTTTCCAGTTTCTCCAGTTTACAGTACCAGTTGTATGGAAAAAGTTGTTTTATTTATGTAGCAGCCATCACTCAGTGGGTTACAGTGCTGTGACTGAAAGGTCAGAGGTTCAAGTCCACCCGAGGGTCATTGGTAGACACCAGGAAGGGTATCCAGTCTCAAAGTGCTACACGCTCCAAAAGCAAAAAGCTCTCTACCCAGGGGCAATGCCATAGCCCTTATTGAAAAAAGGGGAAACAGCATGAAACTCAAAAACAGAGAGAGAGAGAGAAAAAAAAAATCCCTGACATATGATTAGGATTTCCTGTATTACAGTACTGTATATGGTTAGTTTGAATTTCACCTGACACCTGGACCACTTTCAAAATGTGAATATCAAATCATGGTTGCATGAAAAATTATGAGCCTTTGTTATGAGGTAGGAATGACCCTTCTCAGTTATTGGTCAAATCTACCCTCAAGTCTGGCTTCACCTGGATATGAACTAAGCTGAAAGGGGTTAGGAATCTTTACCAGGATAGAGTAAACTTGCCTTAGTGAAGCAACAAAAACTGAATCCTATTGGCTGCATTATGTAAGAGAGAGAATAGGTGTTGTTGTTATCAGTGTTTGTCAGGTTGATATCCTTGTTTATCTTATCTCAGGAATTAACCCACTGCAGCAACTGGGAAAATAATACAGCAGTCATCCTTGCTGGTTTTCACTTGTATATGTTTATTTTTAGTGCTAATTTCTAAGGTGACACATAGAAATGGATTTGTAACTGAAAGCACATTCAGCCAACAACTGAGAAGTCCAGGATTTTATTCATAGTCTTATCATAAGACCTTTGGGCAAGATTTCTTAACTCCAGTATATACTCACTGGTTATCCTATCAGTGGTAGGAGAAGAAGAACAGTTGTTGTTATTGTTGCTTTACCCTGGCCTGTTTGGCCTAGTAAGCAAGCAGCTGCCTGCCTTAGGCAAATAGCACCTTGCTTGGGTCAGAACAGGGTCCTTCCACATGGTAAGGTGCTGGGTAAAATGGAGGGGGCATAGCCCCAGACTGTGACAGCTTGGTAAATGTGGTTGAGTTTCCTACTTGGAAGTGTTATCCATGGCCATTTACCAGGCCTTGCCCCCACATCACTCCCGTAGTAGTACCTCCCAGGATGATGGGGTGACGGGTGCCACACCTTGCCCAGGGGTGACTCAAGGCAATGCAGGGCAGAGGCATCCGTCGTCTCTGACCCAGACACATGCTTTGGCTACACACCCCAAGAAGTACAGTACATTCATCAAATGGATGGACAGGCTTGATAACAGAAAGTCACAGAATATATATAGAGTGGTAGATGGTGGCGACCATCATCCACTCACTTGATGTAGTGCTGCCTACTTCTTCCTTAGCCTTTATCATTCTTTTTCTGTGCCTGCCCTCCTCTCTTCCTATTTCTCACCATCATCCACTCACTTAATGTAGTGCTGCCTACTTCTTCCTTAGCCTTTATCATTCTTTTTCTGTGCCTGTCCTCCTCTCTTTCTATTTCTCACCATCATCCACTCACTTAATGTAGTGCTGCTTACTTCTTCCTTAACCTTTATCATTCTTTTTCTGTGCCTGCCCTCCTCTCTTCCTATTTCTCACTGTCATCCACTCACTTGATGTAGTGCTGCCTACTTCTTCCTTAGCCTTTATCATTCTTTTTCTGTGCCTGTCCTCCTCTCTTCCTATTTCTCCCATCTTTCCTGTCACTTCTTATTGCTTTTCTTTCCTTTACAGGTGGCTTTACATTGAGTGACAAGCCAAATGGTTTCCTGTAAGCCAAGAAACCATTTACAACGCTGGGTGGTAACCATATAACCAAACCATACGTGCTCCCTACGTGTCAACAAGTGGGTTGGTGGAGGGTTAGTGCCCCTTCCTGTAAAACAACTAACTCAGTGTCAAATGGCCACCCCTTACGGGTTTATGGTGGCTGGCAATAGATAGTTATCAAGTGTCTTTGTATATAAGTGGAAAAGGTAGACTTGACCATACTTCATCTTCTATGATAGCAACTCAGTGGTTTTTATTCCATTTTCCATATTTATTATACATAGCATAGGAAATTTTTTCTTTCTGTTGGGGCTGCATATGATCATTAACTGATTTACTGTGATTGTATCTCACAAAATCTCGTAGTCCAATGTCACACCACTTTAACACCTTGAGGGATGCCTGATTTATGAAATTGCATTTGTCAGAACTGTTTGATGTTCACTGCTTTGAGCCAGTTTGGTCACAGTGTGGTTGGTAGGCTAAAGCGCACACCAAGAACTTCAGGCAGCTTGATCCACCAGTATTGGAGCTGTTGCAAGAACATATATTTGTGTTATGTCCCCCAGTGTAAGTTTTTGCACCAACTTTTTTATAATGCTGAATTGGCATGTGTCCCTCAGGGTGTTAATTGAGTTTGGCACCTTGGTGGCATGATTGATAGATGTCTTGGGTCAGAGGAGAAGGTATGCTAACCCACCTCAGTTTGAATCCAAGAGCTGGCTGGCAGTTTTTCTGTTATAGCTTATCCTTGGGCCTTTTTGCACCCTGAGCCCTTTGGAGTTCCCTGAGGGCTAGTAAAGAATTGGCCCATGCCATTTTAGGGAAGATCTGTCATACTCATGAGATTAATGCTGTTGTTATGCATCTCCATCATATGTTGAGCACAGGTTGTGTATGGAAGAATAATTTGCCTAAAGTTCAGCATGAGAGATGAGTGTGCTGATGGCTGAAACTGGATTGCTAAATTATGTGTATCTCTCAATTATCTTGTCTGTATTTATTGTGATGATGGATAGCTGTGTATATTGTGATGATGGTGTAATTGTGTTTATTGTGATGGTGATGTAGCTGTGTTTTTTGTGATGGTGGTGCAGTTGTACTTACTGAGGCAATGGTATACCGGTAATTGTACTTATAGTGATGATGGTGTGATTGTATTTTATTTTGATGATGGTGTAATTGTGTTTATTATGATATGATGTGGATGATAGGTACCACATAGTTTGAACTGTGACTGTATAACTACACTGAATATTCTGATTTTTGTAGTAAAGCAGTTTATTTTTTGTTGGAATGATCTAGTGTTACTTATTTCAGTTTTGTATGATTAAGTCACATGTTCCCTATTGCTTTTGGGTGATTTTGTGTTATACCTGTATCTATCTAGATCATGTAAACTAGATATTTTGTTGCATAGTGCTGTGATTTGTTTAAGTGAGTGTACTGTATCTGAACATAGTATATGGGCATAATTCATTTATATAAAAACATTCCTGTCATTTGGTTATTCCAGTTTTTAGTAATTCTGACAGCATTGGTGAGTGGTTTTAACATTTTGGTGGTGGGGCCTTGAATATTTGGTAGTACAGGTACTCTAGTTGCTGCATCTTTGCACAGTGTCTGTATTTTGTACAGGCTACACTTTCATTGTAAATAATGCACTCTGGATGATGTGGGTGGTGGCAGTCATCATCCACTCACTTAATGTAGTGCTGTCCACTTTTTCTTTTACCTTTATCCTTTGTGTGTGTGTATTTACCTAATTGTTTTTACCTAATCGTGATATACGGGAAATGAGCTACGCTCGTGGGGTCCCGTCTCTGTTTCTCGATAAGTCAGATTTTGCTTTAAACTCGTTTTAGTTTTTCAACTGGACGATCTCTTTGTCCAGACTATTCCACAGGTCTATGCATCTATATGGAAAACTATATTTCTTGATATCCTTCAAGCAGCTTGGCTTCTTCAGTTTCATTCCATGTCCTCTTGTAACTCTCTCATCCCACCCAAACAGATCTTCTCTGTCAATTTTATCTGCTCTCATCTCAGTCCTGAACACTTCAGTCATGTTGCCCCTCTCTCTCCTTTCCTCTAAGGAAGGCAAATCCAACCTTTTCAGCCTCTCTCTGTACGACAGATCTGCCAGACTGGGGACCATCTTGGTAGCTGGTCTTTGTATTCTCTCAATCTTGTTTATATCTTTCTTTTTGTGTGGGGACCACACTACTGCTGCATATTCTAATCTGGGGTGGATCATGGCCACTATCAATTTTTTCATCATCTCCTCATCCATGTAATGAAATGCTACTCTTATGTTGGTCAAGAGTTTATACGTCTCTCTAACTATCTTGTTAATGTGTTTTTCCAGTGACAATTTATCCTGGACCAGCACTCCCAAACCTTTCTCTTCTTTCGCTTTTGTAATTGGTTCATTACCCATTGAATAATTCAGTGATGGCCTCCTGGTACTTTTACCCATTTCCAATACTTTACATTTTTTTTGCATTGAATTTCATTTCCCACATCTGGCTCCAAACATGTATCCTATCCAGATCCTCCTGCAGCATTTTACAGTCCTCTTCAACCCCTACCTTCTTCAAGATCTTTGCATCATCAGCAAACAGACTTGCATAACTGTTTACTTCATCTACCATACCATTTACGTAAATCAGGAACATTACTGGCGCCAACACCAAGCCCTGTGGGACACCACATGTTACTTCCCTCCATCCAGATGTCCTGTCCTTTATTACGACTTCTTGATGGTACATGAACCTGATGTGTGCTTTGTAGATACCAAACTAAGAGATATTGATATCCATATGGATGGTAATTACAAACTGTGGAGAAGAGACAGAAAAGAAAAAATGGGAGGAGGAGTGATGATAGCAGTGAAGAACATTAATGTAGATACGGTGGAAATGGGAGAGGGTAGGGCTGAAGTAATAAATATGAAAGTAGAAACTGGAGAGAATGATAAGAGAGATATGCCAGTAGTATATGTTTCCCCTAAGACAAGAGCAGGGAACGATGATGAATATCAGAGTTGTCAGTCATGGTTAGTTATCTACAGAAAGTGAATGTGAAAAGCAACAGTATAATTCTAATGGGTGATTTTGATTGTAAAGAGGTGAACTGGGAGGAATGGGACTCAGGAGGCAGTGAAGATTCGTGGGTCACTATATTGTTAAATATAGAAATGAATAATGTAATGATGCAGTGGATCAAAGAAGAGACACGATTCTGAGGTGATGACACACCAGCAAGGGTAGATTTACTGCCAACGAAAGAACCTGACGTAATTGAATCTTTGAAATATTTGTGTCCTATAGGAAACCTGACGTAATTGAATCTTTGAAATATCTGTGTCCTATAGGAAAAGTGATCATGTGGTCATTGAGTTCCAAATGATAGTAGGGAACATGGTGCCAAGAGACGAGCTTTATAGGCAGGGTAGATATAACTTTGGGAAAGCAAACTTTGCAGAATTGGGAAAATTTTTCAAAAATGCAGATTGGAGAAAATTAAGAGAAACAAGAGAGATACAGAGGAAGTGGGATATCTTTCTAGACCTCTGTAATTTGGGGGTGGAAAAATATGTGCCAAGAGTAAGAGGGAAGGAAAACAGGAAAAAGGAATGGTTTAATAGAAGGCGTATGATAGAAAAAAAAAAAGAGTCATGGCTTAGAAAAAATGGAGAAAGAGAGGTAATAACAGAACAAAGGAGGAATATAAAAGAACTAGAAATAAATATACAAGGATACGTAGAGAGGATGAAAGGAACTTCAAAAAAGGTATAACTGACAAATGTAAGGATGAATCCAAGTTGTTTTATAGATTTCTCAATGGCAAATTGAAACAAAAGAAGGACTCACCAAACTGAAAGTAGGAGGAGAGGTTTATAAAGATGCGGCAATGCAAGTTGAAATAATGAACAAATGTTTCCAATCGGTTTTCACTAGTGAAATGGAGTTTGTGGAGGGGGAGGGAGTGACTAGAAATGTAGTGATAAAAGATATAAAAGTGGAAGTGCAAGAAGTGTATAAATTACTGGAAACTCAAGATGTAAGGAAAGCCCCAGGTCCGGATGGAATCTCTAATTAGGTACCAAAGGAATGCAGAGAACAACTGGTGGATAAGAGTCACAGTTTAATTGTGTGTTCTTTGGAAGAGTGGGAAGTGCTTCGGGAATGGAAGAGGGCAAATGTGGTACCAATTTATAAGGGAGGAAACAAGGAAGAACCCCTGAATTATAGACCAGTGTCCCTAACCAGCATGGTCGCAAAATTGTGCGAAAGAATCCTGAAAGATAGTTGGATAAAATATCTGGAAGAGATGAATGTTTTGAGTGAAAGCCAGTTTGGTTTCAGAAGTGGAAAGATAAATGGCTACCCCTTACAGGATTATGGCATGATAAGATGATGTTGTAGAAATGTAGGTTGCCAAACTAATTTTGAATCTTCAATTTTTCTGCCATTTTATTGGAGTAAAGGTAGTGTTTTACATTGTTTCTTCTGAATAATCTATAGTTACTTTACTTTTTATGATTCAGAGCAGATGATTTAATTCCCTGCTTTCATTTAATTAAGACAGTGATTTGGCAATAGATAGATTTGAAATGAGAGTGAGCGAAGACATCTGTGCCGCTGTGTTATAAGAATATTAATCCAACGTACAATCCATTATTAGTATTAGTACAGAATTAGATGTAAAGATGAGATTTCTGAAAGAATGTGGATTCAATATTTGATGTATTAGCAATAGCATAGAATTAGATGTGAAGCTGAAATTTTGAAAGCTTGAATGATGAGGGAGTATATACAGTATGTTGTTCATTTGACTGGACACTGTTAACCCATGGACTGCAGCAGGGCAGTTGCAAAACAGGCTTAATGATGAGGCTGTGCCCAGATTGGCAGCCATTCCAAAATGACTGCAAATTGTACATCATCATTTTGGATATGATATTACATACCTGCCTATGAAATATTTTTGCTCAGCTTACCATGGTTATGAAGTTATTGTGGTCTAGAATTTCCCAAGTGGCAGGAAACCAGCAATTACATGAGCAGGATTCACTCCAGTGAATTGCCAGTTAGTCCAATAATCCATAACTTGAGTGTAATGTGCTACTTTTGATAATTTATTTCATCCCCCTCTCTGCTCTCTTAGTCACTGTCAGCCTTGTATTTGATTTTTTTTTTTTTTTTTAATACAGGTTTGGGCCTTCCTAAAGAGCTAATGACATGGTAATCGTTCAGAAGATGCATGAATTTCGTTCATAGCAGCTATTGTTACTTTGTATCTGGGCTCAACCAAGAGGATGAGGATGGGAGGTGATGGAACACTTAATATCCCATAAAAACTATGTGATGGTGCTTCTGCAAGAAACCTCATGGTGCATTGTTAAAAATTCCACTCATATGAGGCAGGTCACATGCCCCCAGAGTTGACTCGAGTGGGGCAAGACACATGCCACGGGTAAACCATTTGACTGCGTTCCTTTTTTTTTAGGAGCCGAATAAGATCGTTTTCCATAAATTAGAATGAATTAGATTTTTTTTTTTTCCCTGGCAGAACATTACTTGGGATTCTTAAAAACATTTTGGTGTCTAGTGCTTCTCTCATTCATAGTACAGTATAATATTCTTTCATTGGCTGAAATAAAATGCATGGTAGATGGGTTGCAGCTAAAGGGTGAATAGTTCAACTCTTGTGCTTCACTTTCCTGTTTGTGTGACCTGTCCACTCCATTCTTTGCTGGAAATAAGAATTTTCATTATGATGATGATGATGGAATAAGAGTGAGTGGATAACTTGTGTCCAAGTATCAAGATGGTACAGACATAAGATAATGGTGATGACAATGATGATATGATGATGATGCTGATTTTGATAATGCACTGAGAGGGAGTGGATAATACATGTCATTGTGACATGTAATGAAAGCCTAAAATGATGAATGGTGATGATGATGATGTTGGTGATGGTGAGGATGATGATAATGATGATGATTATGATTTTGTGTCAGGATGGTGGTGGAGGACTGGAGACTCAACAGAGCTCCAGCATGCCATCTCTGATTCTGGACCCCCCCTCCACCAACCGCCACCCAGACACACGCAGCCGTCCCGAACCACACCCCCGCCCAGACATCTCCCCTACCACAGCCAATAACACTGTCCCCTGGCTGCAGGAGTTGGGCCTCAAGCAGAAACAGAAGCGGCTTTCTGGAATCCACAGTCAAGGTGATATGTTGCTCTGTACAGAATGGTGTGCATTTAAATATTTGCATCCTCTGGCAGCCTTTTCATGACAGCTGGTTTTAGGGAGCTGGACTACTTGCTGCCAAGATTGTATTGTCCCATCCACAGTGCAGGGATCTAGGACTAGGCTAGTCTAGACACTGATGGCAGGAATGACCAATTGCTCTTCCCTGAGTGGCATTATGTGGGCAGTAAACCCCAGGTACAGTACCCCATGCAAGTAGACTCTTATGGGCCACAGTTAATTGGAGTGCCTTAACTCATAAGGCTTCTGGCATCTAAAAATTGTATTAGGGCAACAGGGTCATTGCTCTGTATCAGTACACAGCACAAAGAGCAAGCCTCGATTTCTGTGCATGTATCAGAGTATCGGCCTATTAGTGAGAAAGTTTCCAAGTACTGTAGTATTATTTAGTCTCCCAGCTTAAAGGGATACTTTAGATTTTAGGTTAATTGTATTATTCCCCTTGTTACAGTGCCTGTAGATTATTTACATTGTCTTAAGAGACTTGCTACTTTACCTCTAGATCATTTTATTTGGCCTAGGAGAGACTTGCTACTGTGCCTCTAGATTTTTTATTTGGGTTAGGAGAGACTTGCTACTCTGCCTCTAGATTTTTTTATTTGGCTTAGGAAGGACATCTAATTAGAGGAGTGAGACAGGGCCTTTATTAACCCTTTCCATGAAAGGACTTTTTGAATTTGAATAATATTTGCCAGTAGCAAGAATCTGGTGATAAAGCACATCATATGATTTGAGGTATTACTGTAATACTTTCCTTTAGTGCTGTACAGTAAAATTGTTTTGGCCAAACAGATGGTGAAGGAGTGGGAGCCCCAGCACCACCTGTCTCACCAAAACCCACCCTCAACTCACACTTGAGGTCAGAAGACAAACCCACCCTCAAGCCACACAAGTCAGTGTCAGATGCCGTCCCCGTCCCTGAGACTACCTCGACCAACACCCGTCCCTCCGAGCCAGGACGACCCATTGACAACTTGCCATCAACCAGACCCACACATCCTGCCATTCCATTACCAGATTACGAGCACAAGCCATTTGCCCCTCAGCCTCCCAAGACCAAACCTCCTCCAGCCACACCTCAGGCTCAAACTCCCACCGAAGGCAAGAGGTTCCTGCCACAGGTGACCCTGCGGCAACCTAGTCTGAGCCCGCAGTCCACCCCCAGCCCCAGCTCCAACAAGAAGCCACCACCACCTGTGTCAGATAGCAAGGACAGTAGTAAAACATCCCCAGTTTCCAATGCTGTCTCACCCCTGGAGGAGAAAATTGATGCTCTCTACAAGGAATTCCTCCCCAAGGTAACTGCCACTACAGCACTGTGATTATTTTTAATACTATTTGTACTAATTCTTGGAATTTTTTTTACAGTCAGTCCTTGTTTAAAGTTATTTCACTTCAAGTTGTTTCATTGGTAAGTTGATGGTGAAGTAAAACCAGTTTTCCACTTTAAGTTGCTTTTGAGTATTTTACTTTTAACTGCCAATTCACGAGCCATAAACATGTTTATTGTGGTATCACTGAAAATCCTCTGTGGAGCGACATAGGATTGGATAATGAATGAATGAATGAATCACTGAAAATAGCATTTACTTGCACTTATCCCAAACTTCAACTGAGGACTGTCTGTATTCTTAATACTTAGGTGGTAGTAACCTGATTGTAGTTGTTGAATTGATGACCTTTAGGCATCCATGTTGCATACGTTAGATGGAATATAAGGAGCGTACTGTAGCAGATGAGAATATCACTTCACTTTTTAGTTAGACAATTGCGAAACTCACACATGGTATTCTGAAAAAATTTTTGTGCTGTGAAGATAATATCACTGGGTTTCAAATGTCATTGTTCACTCGATTCTTTTTGTTTTTAAAGGCTTCAATATGACTGCATGCATCAGCCCTGGTTACCTAATGGCGACTCTCCATGCTGCTCGATCTCTGGCAGCTTCCCTATTCAGTCCCTTATCCCTGAGGTCACGGTCAATGGCTTCATCCCAGGTCTTTTTCGGTCTACCTCTTGCAACCCTGCCCCTAACATAACTTCTCTCTTTCTGCACCCAGTTATCATCCCCCATTCTCTCTACATGCTCAAATCATCTCATTCTACCTCTCCTCATCACAACATCTCTCAGCTCTCCCATTGCAAGCCTTCCCCCAGGCCTCACATTCAGGGACACAGTGCACGTACATTTGAGCCTGTCCCGTGGATAGCAAGCCGGTGACAGGGATAGCTGGAGCTGCCATTTCACCAGTCCTCAGGACCTGTTCCTGACCTTCTCACTTTGCTGAACATATTCAGTGTTTTCATTAACAGAGAGAGTAGGCCAGCATACTCTCATAATACCTCTACCTTCAACTGTTTACATCGTACTACATGCACATTAGATGTCGCACCTTCTGTTTCCATCCCCCCTTAGCAGTGACTGCAGCATTATTATCAGCAAATCCGGTGGTGTCTCAGATTGCCACCACCAACTGGGTAGGGCTGGTGGCACAGGGTCCTCCCGGTTGCAGTCAAGTGACTGTCCTGACAGTGGCTATAGCAAATACTGTTCACACTCATCAGTGGAGAAGCACAGGTTCAGCCTTATATTTCACTATATCCATGGCCTTAGTACCAATCTGAATTCCATTCACTTTTTTCTCCAATCCATATCCCCTCTAACCCTGTTCCTCACAGAAACCCAAATCTCTCCCTTTACTTACATATCCCCATTTTGTTTTCCTGGTTACCATCTCTTCACAAATTTCCATAACAAAGGTGGTACCTGTTGTGATATCAAATCTGAATTTGCAGTTGACACTGTTTTGAACTCAACTTCAGCTAATTTTGATTATTCGGTATATAAACTAAATTAAATAATTTTTACCAAATAGAGGTACAGTATGTCTGTGTAGTTTATTGCTCTGCCAATGCTTTTTCAGAACCCAGCGTATTTGACTTAATATCCTTACGGCAGACTAACCTTAACCTCACCCTTACCATTGAAATTACCATTTTGGGTGATTTTAACGTCCATAATGTAGTATGGTTATTGTATTCTTCCAGGAATGATGATACTGGCCTAGAATGTGAGCTGTTTGCAGAATCGTATAATCTCACACAATTGGTAAAACAGCCAACCATAATACCAGATAATCCTGACCATAACACTTATCTCCTGGACCTATTTCTGACAAATAATCCAGATCAATACAGGGTAGAAGTACTTTCACCAATTGGATCCTCTGACCACAATTTCATCAAAGCCTCATTAGTCAGTTGCCCCAAACCTTCCTGTTCTGAACCTGTCAGGGTGACCAGATGGCACTGATAGGACAGACTGGGATAGATTTAGAAATTATCTTGCTGATATTCCATGAGTCTTTCTTCTCCTGTGACATCAGTTCTACCAAGTCCCACATTAATTAATTAATACAAGCTGGTATGGAATTGTTCATTCCCAGTCAACAGTTCACTAAAATATCAGACTCCCCAAAATGATTTGACAGCAGTTGTGCTAGAGCAATGACCCAAAAGTCCAAATCATATAACTTTTACTTAAAATCTGAATAATCTAAATCACTCAGTCAATATAAAATTGCTAGAAATCATGCAAGACCAGTTATTCCATCCATCCATCCATCATCCAATCCTACGTTGCCCCATGAGGAGCGTAGGATCCTGGGGCTAGGCAAGTTGGTCCAGACATTTAAAATGAGAGTGACCAGCCTCACTCATCCTTGAGTGGCATTACGTGAGCAATAAACCCCGACCACCCCTTGGATATAACCTTCACCAGCTCAGTCCGACTGGAGCGCCATAATTACCCACTGAACCACCAGGCGCCAAAAAATTTGTGTATATGGTTACCACCCAGCATTAATCTTGTATTTTGTTTTTGTTGATTTGGAAAAGGCTTTTGACAGAGGTCCTAGAGAGGTGGTGAAGTGGGCAATGAGAAAGCTAGGGTTGGAAGAGTGGCTGGTTTGGGTGGTTATGGCCATGTACGTGGGTGCCCGCACCCAGGTAAGAGTGAATGGAGTTTTGAGTGATGACTCCATGAATCTTGGTGTGCATCAGGGGTCAGTTTTGAGTTCCTTGTTGTTTATCATGGTATTTGAAGCCCTCTCACGTGACTTCAGAGGTGGACTCCTGTGGGAGATGTTGTATGCTGATGATTTGGTGTTGATTGCAGAGAATGAAAAGGAGGCGGAAGAAAGATTTAAGAAATGGAGAGATGGTATGGGGCACAAGGGCTTAAGGGTAAATGCGGATAAAACAAAAGTGATGATATCTAGGGTTGGTGGCGGTACAATCAGACGAGAGGGAGAGTGGCCATGTGCAGTTTGCCACAAAGGTGTGGGAAGTAATTCCATCTTGTGCAGTGTTTGTGATAAATGGGTGCACAAGAGATGTAGTGGTATTAGAGGTAGACTGCAAGATAATGCTGATTTTACGTGTGCAGCGTGTCGGGGAGAGCAGGTGGAGATTGTTAGGCGTGAAAGGATTGAACTTGCTGGTGAGTCTCTTGAGTGTGTGGAAGAATTTTGTTATTTGGGATACATGTTATGTGCCGGAGGTGGGGCTGGAGCTAGCTCGGTTGCTAGGGTGAGAAGTGGTTGGAAGAAGTTCAGGGAGCTGTTGCCTCTCCTGACATTGAGAGGACTCTCCTTACGTCCTAAGGGGCCTTTGTATGCAGAATGCGTTAGGAGTGTGATGCTGTATGGTAGTGAGACCTGGGCAGTAAAGGAAGAGGATATTCGCAGGCTTAAACGTACAGAAATGACAATGATTAGGTGGATGTGCAGTGCATCCGTGCGTGGAAGGTCTGGGGGGGCTGCGTTTACGTTGGAAGAGTTGAGAGGTAGGATGGGACTGGAGTGTATTGGTGTTGTGATGAAAAGGGGTAGGCTGAGGTGGTTTGGACATGTGGAGAGGATGGGGGATGATAATTGGGTGCAGAGGGTGAGAAGTGTTAATATTGGGGGAGGGGTTGGGAGGGGTAGACCGAGAAAGACATGGGACGAGGCCATTAAGTGTGACCTCAGGGTTAAGAGATTGAACAGGGAGGCTGCCAAAGATCGAGCAGCCTGGAGAGCCGCCATTAGGTGACCAAGGCCGATGCATGCAAGCATGTTGGAGCCTTCACCAAAAAAAAAAAAAAAAAAAAAAAGCTTTCTTCACAACCAAGGGTCCAAACTATTAAATAATCCTAATGACAGTTGAATATTCTGGTCGTCTTAATTTTTTCAGTAATAACTTTAACAAATCATCACCTGTTCGCCCACTAAAATCTTCTGCTGGTAACGCTATAACTGACCGGCACGATAAAGTGAGCATCCTAGCCCGTACAGTTGCCAGAAATTCTACCTTAGAAGAAGTCAGCTAGAACGTCCCTGTACTAGAACTTGACTTTCTAGAAGTAGTTCCACTAAAATACAGACTAGATACATAAAATCCATCCTAGTTAGTTTACCAACCAAAAAAGCTCCAGGTCCAAATGGAATTCCTCCAATTGTTTTGGAAAAGTATTCCTTAGAACTTGCTCCTGTTCTAGCTAAATTATTCAGATTATGCACACGTACTTCTTCATTCCCTAATTCTTGGAAAGAAGCCAATATCCACCCATTTCCAAAGAAATGAAATTCCTCTGACCTCTCTGATTACAGACCAATAGCCATCACATCTTCTCTTGGTAAAATATTTGAAATTGTAATTAATAAACACATGGTTAAACATCTTGAATTCAACAACTTAATTATTGATAGACAGTATGGTTTTCACCACAAAAGATCGACAGTTGATGTACTCAATCTCCCGACTCTTACCATCCATCAGTCAGTTGACCAACATTGAGAAACTCATGCAGTAGCCTTCAATATTTCTAAAGTTTTTGACAGAGTGTGGCACCGTTCCCTGCTATCCAAACTTCCTTGCTATGGCCTATCATCTTTTGTTCCTCAGATTTCCCCATATCTTAGCAACAGAAAGATAAGAGTAAAAGTAGATGATGTGTATTCCAATTTCCATTCAGTTACTGCTGGCATATCACAAGGATCAGACTTATCTAAGATCACTGAATGGGGACAAAATAACAGTGTATCATTTAACACTAGGAAAACCAAATACTGTAAGTGCAATTTACTAATGGACAGATATTGCCTGCTTCCTATATTATCCTCAGTCATTATCATCATCTAATCCTGTGTTGCCCCATGAGGAGAGTAGGAGCCTGGGGGTAGGCAAGTTGGTCCTGGCATTAAAGATAAGAGAGAGCAGCCTCACTCATCCCAGAGTGGCATTACGTGAGCAATAAACCCCAGTCACCCCTTGGATAGAAACCTGCACAGGCTCATCCAATTGGAGTGTCTTAATTGTCCACTAAACCACCAGGCGCCATAATATGGTTATCGCTCACTGTAGTAAATGGTTTCCTGGTGTGCAGTGCTACTAATATTCTTATCTCTAAAAGTATTGACATTCTCAGTGTTTCACTTAACAGTGCCCTCAGCTGGACCTTTCATGTTAGATCACTTGCTAAAACTGCTTCAAAGAAACTTGAGTTATTGTACCGAGTCTGTAACTTCTTCCCTGACGAGCAGTTAGCTATAATTTACAAGAGTCGTGTGTGTTCTCCTGGAATACTGCTCACCCTTGTGGAATGGATGTGGAGAGGTTGCACTAATGCAACTGGACAAAATTCAGAATGAAGCTCTTAGAATTATTAATAACCCTACTGTTACAAATAAACTACCTCCCCTACCGGTAAGAAGGAATGTTGCCTCCTTTGCATTATTTTACAGATACTTTTATGGCAAATAATCAGACAAACTTGCATCCATTGTGCCAGCTCTCCACGCCTTCTTGACTCTACACGGGCATCTGGTAGCACTCATGACTGAGCTGTCACACTGCCATATTGCAGAATTTCTGCTTATCAGAATTCTTTTATTCCTCAAACTGCATCTCTTTGGAACTCGCTTCCCCAGAATGGTTTCCCCCCAAACTTCAACCTACAGCTGTTCGAGTCCAACTGTTACAGATTTTTTATGAATGGAGGACACCTGTATCAGGTGTAAGGACTATTTTTTTTAATTCGTATTTTTCCATCCTCTTCTCTGTTATTGTAATATGTATACATATATACTATATACAGTATATATATATATATATATATATTTATCTATCTATTGCCAGACGCCTCAATCCCGAACGGGGTGGCCACAAACAAATCGCCTCCATGTCACTCTGTCCCCTGCCATTTCACTACCACGCTCCCAACTCACACCCCCCTCTCTCATATACCTCTCCACTCCATCCCTCCATCTCATCCTCGGCCTCCCCCTCCCTCTCGCCCCCTCCACCTCACTCACATACACTCTCCTCGTCAATCTTTCACTCTCCATCCTCTCCACATGCCCAAACCACCTTAACGTGTTTCTCCTAACGCTTCCCATCACGTCCTCAANATCTATCTATCTATCTATTGCCAGACGCCTCAATCCCGAACGGGGTGGCCACAAACAAATCGCCTCCATGTCACTCTGTCCCCTGCCATTTCACTACCACGCTCCCAACTCACACACCCCTCTCTCATATACCTCTCCACTCCATCCCTCCATCTCATCCTCGGCCTCCCCCTCCCTCTCGCCCCCTCCACCTCACTCACATACACTCTCCTCGTCAGTCTTTCACTCTCCATCCTCTCCACATGCCCAAACCACCTTAACGTGTTTCTCCTAACGCTTCCCATCACGTCCTCAAGCACACCACAACGCTCCTTCACTTCCTCATTTGTTAGTCTGTCTCTCCATGTGACTCCACATGCTCCTCTCAAATAACTCATTTCCACTGCTCTCACTCTTGACTTCTGTCCTTCCAACAGGGTCCAAGCTTCACTTCCATATGTCAGAGTTGGTATCACAATACTGTCATGTAACAACTTTTTCACTTCCATGCTCACCTCCCTGTTTCTTATCACTGCTTTCAACGAACCAGCAACCTTCCTTCCCTGCTGTACCCTTTCGAGCACTTCACCCTCCAGACTACCATCCTTACTCATCACACTGCCCAAGTACTTAAATTCACTCACATTCTCCATTTCCTTCCCATCCAATCTCACTGTACACTCACTGGCTTCACTTCTCTCGAAGACCATCACTTTACTCTTCCCCACATTCACCTTTAGATTCCGTTTCTTACACACTCTCCCAAACTCATCTACCAAGCCTTGCAGCTCCCCTTCGTCTTCACTCAACAACACAGTATCATCTGCAAACAACAGTACAGGNCACCAACCCCCTCCCAGCACAAATGTCCACTAAAGCACTGCCATTCTCATCCATCTCTGCAGGCACACCCCACTCACCAACCACTCCATCCACCTTCTCATTCCCTACTTTTCCATTCATATCTCCAATCAGAAACACTCTCTCATTCCTTTCAAACTTTTCCAAGCAGGCTTCCACATTTGTCCAAAACTCTTCTCTCACTCTACTTACACGATCTTGCGTTGGCGCATACACGCACACAATTGCCCACATTTGTAGTCCAACTTTCACTCTTACCCACACAATCCTTGACCCAACTGATCCATACTCTCTTACATTCTCCTTCCACCTGTTGCTCACAACAATACACACTCCCTCTTTCGCCCTCTCATTCTCACCCACTCCCGCGCATATACCCCATCCATATTCCCATTCTCTCACACTCTCACCTCGCCATTTAGTTTCAGTTATTCCACATATATCCACTTTCGCACTCTCAAGCACCTGTACAATCTCTCTCTCTTTCACCTCATCATTCATACCCCTCACATTCCAGGTTGCAATCTTAATCTCGTCCTTTGTCCATTCCTTTGTCGTCAACTTTTGGTCAGTCCTGGTCCGAGGCTTCCTGTTTATATTTTTAGTTAGTTGTTTTTACGGGGTGGGGCACTAACCCACCACCAACCCTTTTAGTCGCCTCTTACGACAAGCAGGGATACTGGGGGAGAATTCTTGAAAACTCCCCTACCCCCACTGCATCAGTAATATGTTTACAGCTGTACGTATGTTAAATAGAATATTAACTGCCAGAAGGCTGAGCACAGGCATGAGGAGCATGGACATAAATGGCAGGACCAGGAGCACTGTAGTGATGCCCTGGAATTGGCTGGTCAAGGCAACAAGCAGGCTAAGAGGTGTTACATGATGGCACCTGCCAAGTTCTCATGGCCTTTTTGCCATCTCAAAGTTTTCATATATTCTTTTACTTATGAACTATTTCATTGGGCTTTTTCTTATACTTGAAGTCTGCTATTTATGCCTGTCAGTGCAACATACTAACAGATTATCCTGGGATAATAGGTAGAACCATATAAAGAAGATGGAGGGGGTGCAAGAGGGTATGAATTGTATGTAGGGTGAGGCAAGCAGAACCTCCAGGTGTTTTAAGAATTGTCTATCTCTCAAACCTTGAGAGTGTAAACAGCTACAAGTGGCAGCTAAACTTGATACACTGTAAAACTGCTAAGTGTTATTAGGAATCAGTCCAGGGAACTAATTATGCTGTATTGCTGAAAACAAGATTTTTTGTCCTTGTAAATTACATTGATTTTTATACAGTATGGGAATTTTAAAAGATGTTGGAAACACTTTGTTAACTATACTGGATGTGTTAAAAGTAGACTATATTTCTCCTTTTTTTAATCCAGAAACTTAATACAGTATTGTATTGTATTGTGTGTGTGTGTGTGAGAGAGAGAGAGAGAGAGAGAATGATTTGTCAACCTCAACCCTAATGTTGATATTTGATTGCAGATAAGACAGCTGGAAGAACGTTTAGAAGAACAGAGGCGAGAGCAGAGTCGACGAATACAGATGCTGATGAATGACTTGGATGAGGAGCGAAAGCACCGGGCCTGCATGGCAGTCGAGATAGAGAGACTCAGAAAGCTAGTCGATGCCTATGCTCAAGTCTGACCGCCCATGATTTTGATACAGGATTCTTTTTGTGTATTAATGTTATGTATAGTGCATTGTTCAGTTTGATCCCTTTAGCCAAAGGACATTATTTTAAATCTAATTCTTGCAACCCTAAGAGGATTTTTATTGAGCTTATGAGAGACTTCTGTAGCTACTGAGAGGATCAAGAATGACTCTATCAAACCTTTCCAGCTCGCAGTCTTTTCTGGGCAAAATAAAATCTTGTTTGCAAGAATGAATTACAAACTGTGTCATTAGAATGAAGTGGTTAATATTTTTTTAAAAAGGAAGTGGCTAATTTTAATACTGTAATTCAGCTACAGGGAGTCATATACGAAAGTTGGAGAACCTTTTTTTTTTTTTTTTTTTTTTATGTTGAAGAAGGCTTTTAACTCCTTATTTCTGGTGATGTGTTTTTATTTTTATTTTTTTCTTGCTACTTCCAGACAGATTTATTGAGCTTTGGATTGTTGTTGTTGACCAGCTCTGACCTTCCTGGTTGGGAAAACCCATCAACCACAAGCAAGCAGCTGCCTCTGCAGGGCTGTCCCTTGCAGTAAGCCAGTGTTCCCTTGTACTTGATAGCACCTTGCAACATCAAGGCATGGGAAAAAGTATGGAGTTTTGGTTCCTGGATGGATGTCACATTTGCATCTCTCCACCCACTTAGCAGGGGCACCATAACAGACTTCACATCACCCCATTATCAGGTTATATGGTTGCCACCCAGCATTGTAAATGGCTTCATGGGCAACAAGAAACCATTATGCTTGTCACTCAGTGTAGAGCCACCCGAAGTGGAAAGAAGCGTAATAAAAAGAGACAGGAATAAAAGGGAGAAGCAGGAACAGAGGAGGGCAGACAAAGAAATAGAATGATAAAAGGTGAGGATGAAGTAGGCAGCACTACATCAAGTGAGTGCTTGATGGTCGCCACCACTTCGAGTAGAACTATTGTTGTGTAAGGGTAAATGGAGGCTATGTTCAGAGTTTCCATTCTGAAAAATCTCTTCAAAGTTAAATAAAAATCCCTGGAATTAGCAAAAATAAAATAGAAATACATTGGATTGAAAGGAGTTAAACTCTTTTGTGCTGAGGCAATAAGTTTCATCTTCCATTTCACTCTGGTGATCTTCCATTTCACTCTGGTGAGATGGAGTCAAAGAATAATTGTTTAAAGTCTTCCTAGTACTGGTACAAGGTTTTGAAAATGTACTGTATAGAGATTTTGTTTTTTTTATCACAATGAATGAAGAAACTTTTTCTGGTGATCAGTGGACCATATTGTATGTTGCTTTGTATATTTTGTAGCATCTCTTCCATGGCAGAGTACACTGCACATTACAAATCAGCATCGTAATACTGTATATGTTATTGTTGCCAACTCTGTCGATTAAGATGACACAAGCAGCATACAAGAGAATGTCAAGGTGTAATATGCAAAATAAATCGCTGAGGAAGAGTTATTGCAGTCTTTCCTCCTCTCTAGCATTTGCCTCTGTACATTACACCTCATTCTCCTTTTTCATATCATTGGGGTAAACTGCATTGATATTAACATGATATGAGCAGCATACAAAGGAGTGTTAAAATGTGGTATGCAAAATAAATTACTAAGCAGGGGTTATAATGCAGTCTCTAAAACCACTTAGAATATGATATGACCCACATATCATTCCTCAGTTGTTGGAGAATGCAGTGGTTGCTCTGCCTGTATTTTCATAGATAAGGAGGCTATCTAATACCTCTCCACAGTTACTTATTTTCCATATTATATTCTCACATATACTAATATCTTTGTAATACTGAGCTAGTTTGCCTAAATCAGTACAAGAAAATATGAATGTGCCATATGCAGAAATAAGCTGGTATGGAAGAAGTGCTTAGCTGCCTTCTTACCTGACAAGAACATGACCCCTTTTGCTCATATTTTGTTTTTTTAGGAGGCTTTTTAACATTTCTTCATTACCCATTTATTTTTCATCTAGTAAGTTAACATCCAGCTTGTTTTTGCTTATGATGCATTAACATCCTGTAGTATATTATTTATGCAAAATCTGTTTGTATTAAAGGATGGAAGGAGCATGAAAGGTAATATTGAAGCATAATACTGTATTTAGAATAATCCATCAAGAAGAGGTGCTAGGAAGCCTTCTTGATTGTCAAAAGTGTGACCCCTCATGTGTGTGAGGTAAAGATGTGGTGCTTTAGTTTGGGTTCCTCCAACACCATCTGAAGTATTATAGAGATGATGATGTGGATGGATGGTTTTAAACCTGCAGTAAGTCCTTGTTGTGAGTCAGATTTTTTCACGTTCTTTGTTGTTAATGCCACAGTACAGTACATAGGACTTACTATTACAGTTCCATTGCTGCCTATAAAGCTAATTTGCCAGTTTCTTCTAATTTATGTTTCTCATCATGTGGAAAAAGTTATAACATTTTGTAACCGCTGCCTAATTTAGAATGACGGCTGCCAGTATGTGATTGTAACAGTTGCCTGTCAGTAAGGATGTTAACTTTTTAAACTACACTATTTGCCTTGAGTGTATGTGGGCAAATAACAGAAAGCACTAGTTTGGTATCCAGTACATGCTGAAAATATTTTTTGATGAAGATGATCTATTAAGTCAGTATTATACAGTGTGTCTGAGAGTTTAGACAGACAATCACGTGTTGTATCTGCCTGAGAGTCGAATGCTGTATGCATCTCAAGCCAGACTTGTTAATGGTGCTCAGTCAAACAAAGAATAAGTTAGGCCATAGGTGGTTTGGGATGTAAGAGTTATGTATGTGAGCAGTTCATTGTTTTGTACAGCAAGAGAGACTGCAGGTCAGTGTGCCAAGATACCATGAAGAACAGTTTTTTTTTTTTTTTCATGAAAGTTATAATCAATATTTTTACCCAGTTTAATGTTCAAGATGCTGAAAGACTTGATAATTAGATTATGTGAAGGTCATGCTACTTAATATATCATATATAAAGTGAGTTTTTAATAGAACATGATTCCAGATATTAAGTAAGGCTATTCATCTCTGGTTGTGTGACTTGTATTAAGAAGAGCAGGCAGCCAGATACCTTTGAAAGCAGAGGTTGCAGCCAAGAGTAAGATATATCATCATATCACCATTTATGTATATCTCGTAGTAATGGTTCTTGTATATGCTCAAAAATTCATTATGCAGGTACTTTGTAACTTGCGAGTATTTCTTTCTTTGTTGGTAAGATAAGCATTCCATAGTTGAAATTACAATATGTATTTTAGAATACTGAATACCCAACTGGTGTAATCATTCCTTAATGTGAAGTTAGTGAAAGCTGGTGTGTTGAGAGTGCTATGTGGTTGTGGCTAGGAGAGGCAGGAGTGAGTCTGAGTGTGGCCCAAGTGAGTCTTGACTCTGCAGGAGAACATATCAAAAGTTTTTACTGTAGCATTTGTAATTACTTGTAATGGATGTGTCACCATCCTGAGGGATTAGTCTAGAATGCATTTATGTACATATTTCTGATCTAAGATCATGATTCTTCTGTGAATACATTTGATAATAGTTCTGTACAGAGAATTTTAGTACTTAGTTGATCGTCAAATATGAAACCATGGTTTATGTGTAGTGCTAAACTTGTCAACCTTTTGTTGATGCTATATTTTCTCTTACTTGTGGAACCTGTCCAGTTTTATTTTGTTTGCGCTACTCAAGAGCATTCATTCCAGTGTAGCTCTCTTACATGACACTAGAGTGGTTGTAACGTCCTGCCAGAGTGATCCCTAAGATGGTGTCCAGCTCTGGCCTCTAGAGTTTTGTGCCATGAATACCATAGTTCCCTCCCTGCACACTACACAGTAAGTCCTTGTTATAAGGCACCCGGTTGACATTCTTTTTTGCTGCTGAGACATCAGTAATGTGAAGAATAGTTTGCTTCACTTGCACAGCTGATTGATGTATATTTTTAAATTCTTGCTGCCAGACAGATAATTTGATGCAACGTAAAAAAAAACTGTGTCGTTAAAAAGACTAATGAATGCTATCTCTTACCCTTCCATTTCCAGAAATCTCTCCCATGCTTTAAAAATTGTCCAGTGGTAGCAAGAATAAAGAAAAAATACACTGTTTTACTGAAGTGAAGTTCACCAGTACCCATGAAGCTGATTTGCCAGTTCAGCAGTTTACAGTACCAATTGTATATTATAAAAAAAAAAAAAAGTAATATTCTAGGACACATTCCTTACTTATAACGAGGACTACCTTTACTGTACACTGTCATTTCTTAAAGATGCATATTTTTATAATCTCATAATATTTATATCAGAAGCATAATATAACACCACAGTCTTGATTAAGTGTAAGTTGTCCCTTGGTAGGCATGACATCTGCAACATTTGGCTGTTGCAGACTGACTGCCGTTCGTGTCTGTTGGTTCTGCATCTTGCAGAGAACACTTTCAGTCTGAACATGCATTTTCTGTATTATTTAGAAAATTAACAAGTGTATAAGGCATATATTTTGTAGGTTTGATTATATTGTACACAAATTTCCATGTACTGTATTATTGTGTTTGTTTAGTACAGTACAAGCAGTTTGCTTTTAGACAGGCTCAGATGCAATAATAATATGACTGGAGATGAGTGATGGACAGTACAAGTAACAGTTCATTCCAACTGAGACTGCTGTAATATTGTTTGTACTTAATGTACCAGTAACAAATATCATTCCTCAAACCATATCATAAATCATGAATGAAGCAGGTTGGTAATTTTAGATATAGCTTGGGTAATGTTTATAGTATGAAAAATATAATATCAGAACCTATTCCTGTGGTTCAGAGTCCAAGTCAGCAATGCCATACATTATGGTACATCATGTTCCTTTAATGTTAAAATTCTTCATTTACTGGTTCTCTGCTTTACTAATCTTTTGCATGGATCATTATAGTTTTTTCTGTGCACATTACAATGGTCACTTTTATTTGTGAATGTGGAAGCTATATTACCAGCTTAGGGTTGGTCAGTGACTCATTCCATCTCATTATCTGTCACAAGTACGGGATGGTCCGTGAATGGCACATCCCAAGAAACTCACCTGGAGGTATCTTACATGTTATGAAGATGGCTCAGTTTGCTGATTTGGCCAATGGTGTGGCAGTGGGAATAGGAAATTTAATAAATGGTGCAGGATGGACATGGATAATGCTGACTGAGCTGACCCCACAACACAAGAAATTGCCTAGCAGAGTGGAAGAGGAGAGCTGTATATGGACCACCCCGTATATCTGAAGTCTGTAGTATCGAGAGTCCTGGCATACGGTACTGGGATTTAGTAACATTTTTAGCCATACTGTATTTGCAAGTAAAAACTCCTGTGAGAATTTCATTTATATTGTTATTACCACTAGGTCTGGTTGGTTTGTCTGATTCATTGGTAAATTTGATTAAGCATAGGTTAAGCCTTCCATCGGTAATCTAGTCATAGAATGTCAAACAAAACAAAAATAGAATAATTGGGTGAAGATAGTATTTGGTAAGATTTAAATCTTAGAGCTTTACATTGCATAACTATGTTTTCACTGTTTAAAAAAAAAAATCACCTGTATGATGTAAGGAAGGAAGCAGTCCCCCCAGCCTCATTACCACTTATCCAATCACTCTGATGAATTATTTTATTAGCTTATTCTGGCTACCTCCTGTCTGTTTTATATAACTAAGGAAGATATCTTATACTGAGTGGGTTAATTGAAGCTGCATCTAACCCAACCAGCTTGAAAAGTCTCCCATAAGTTACGTACTGTACCTATAATCGTCGGGAGATAGCAAGATTAAAGTACAATAAAACCTCATTATGACAGATTAATTGGGGCCCTTTCATTCCGAAAAAAGCGAAAACCAATAAAAGCGACATGTGGACTTCCCCCTGCTGTCCCGGACTTTTTCTGATATATCAGACATTAGTCCAGATTGTACCTGCGGTTTTTAAATTTTTCTCACTACCATTGCAGTATTGTGCTGTATTATACATTCATTACAATAATCAAATGATATAATGCAGTAAAGTTTGTATAATAATACTGTAATGTACACTGATAAACATGTCTTTATTTACCATATTGTGTTGAACACAGCTGAAGTGGTCGGGCAGCCTGGACTGCTTCTGGCTTTATCAGACTTTTTCCAATATTTAAGAATTTAGTCCGGTAGCTCCTCGATTTCGATAAAAGCGAATTCCAACATATTGAAGTCTGTTATATCGAGGCTTTACTGTAAGAATTGCATCATCTGAGAGAAGTAGTTAAGACTGACATTTTACAGTTTATCTCTTGACCACATGCTGTATCTTTCTATAGTTTTAATACCTTCAATTTTCATTTCATCACTTACATTTCTTGTGCACAATCATACTTATATTTTGTTTAACACTAGTCAGGGTGTAAATAAAAATGGAACCTGTTTATGTCATCAGCTGGTATTATTTTTTCCTTTAACACCTGTCTCAGTCCAGTCACATGATAATTGTTGGAATGACTCTAACTGATATGCAACATGCAAAACAGAATTGTGGATGCTTGTGCCTGTGAGGTGAAATCAGGATTTTGGGGGCATGAATGTAAGTGAATGAGGGTGTAACCCATTTAACTGGCAATTTTTTAAATAATTCTCCTTATGTCATCTCTTTTTATTTCTCTCTGGATCATAACTCACCCAATCCTTGGGGGGAAAAGAGGTCAGGATGATGATGCTGGATAGAGTAAATTAAGTGTGTGCATGTGACAGTAAGACATGGAAGTTGTTGAGGTTAGGGATCCAAGTGGGAACTGAGTAGCTTGGATGAATTACGTATGGAGGAGCATATGACAGGGTTTGGTATCTTTTTACAAGATGATAGTCAGTAGAATGACTATTAAGTAATGTGAAGCACATGGGACTATAATGTATTGGTGTTGTGACGAGGAGAGGTAGATTGAGATGGTTTGGCAATGTTGAGAAGGTGGAGGGTGACAGAAGGGGAGAGGTAGATTGAGATGGTTTGGGAATGTTGAGAAGGTGGAGAATGACAGGTGAGTAGGTCTGTGTGATGAAGTCAGGATTCTAGGGGCTTTGTGATTGACTGAGTGTCTGATCCATTTCACTGGACATAATGTTAAAGTGCTTCTCCATCATCAAGTCTGGATCCAGCACTGTGGAGAAATGGGTGGCGAGATTTCTAGTGAAATTACCACAATACGTGTAAACATGAAAATTCACTTTTATTTATTACAAATGCCTTTTTCAGTGACATGATTCTTAGAAATATCACTTAAGATTCTATATTGGATATATTTTGGTAGACATATTCACTTATTAATCATTGGTCTGCTGAAAATGGGGGGAGGGGACGGGGAACGCCCACTTAGTATAGATCTCAGAGAGTATGCCCCTCATATCTTTGCCGAAGCTTGTACCTTATCATGTTATCTGTTCTTGTTTTCTGGACCCTACCACTCTATAATTATGTGGAGGGGAAAAAGGATGATGATGGTGGCAGTGCTATACCACTCGTGAATGGGTTATGGAAACAAGGTGAGTGATGTGGCGGGAGTAAAGGCCCTGTATTTCTGGTGTATCTCCACTCCACCAACATGTGGTGCTCTGCAGAGATTGTATGTAGGGTGAGAAGTCCTTGTGTGATTGTGTTGGAGTGGCTTTGGATGTGTGTGTAGTCTGTGAACCAAGTGTAATCATCCTGCCTTAAGCTGGTTGGGTTCAAGCATACTGTTATGCTGCGTGTGAAAGGGTACGACTTCTTGTTCCCCAGACACGGACCCTAGAGTGGGGTCCTCTTTCTAGACCAGGTTGGGTTTCTTGAGGCAACTAATGGGAACAGGGCATAAAAACTCAGGGCAACAAACCTTACATGTATATTTCCTTAAATTACAATTTGAGTCAAATACAACAGTGGCACACTTGACAAGAAAATAATATACACAAGTATGAGAGGGCCGGAGGACTCTGACAGGTAGGTGTGGCTGGGGCTTGCTGTAGGGTGAGGCCTGGCGGTACTGGAGGGCCCAGAATGGTGGCCTGCGTCAGGAGGCTGCTGGTTGTCGGGACATCCGGAGGGGCTTTCATCAGGAGGCCGGGCTGCTGGTTGTCGGGGCATCCGGAGGGGCTTTCGTCAGGAGGCCGGGCTGCTGGTGCTAGTCTAGGGCCTCGTCAGGAGGCCGGGCCGTGGTTGTCTCATCTGGGAGTGGTCTGAGAGTGGCGTGATGTGGGCGCCCTTTCTGAGGGACCCGGGGGGTTGGACCTAGGGGCTGGGCCCGAACAAGGAGAGCAGGCATGCTTGTCTGCATCCACTGTGCTGGGCAGGAGGTCATCGGATGGGGCTTGGGAGCTCACACCCTGGGGTCCTGGGGACGTCTCGGCTGGTCCGGGGGCTGCGGTCTCTCTATTGAGCCTCCATCAGGGGTGGACTGTGGCAGCTCGACTATGAAAAGCCCAGCAGGGATTGGGACTGCTGAGGGGCGAGCCAGAGGACTAGGTCCCCAGGCATCAGAGGGCCTTACCAGGTTCTAGCCAGAGCGTGTCCCTGTTAGGAGAAGGGGAAAGGATACCTGAGCCGCTACAGGTGGACTCCAGCAGACCCGGGAAATCCTCAGGTGGGGAAGGGACTGGGGTTGGGGGCGAGGGGCGGCACATAGCCGTTCCCTCCCCGGCGCAGCTCGTGGGTGTCGCCGAGTCCCCTAGGGCATGATTGGCAGAGTGGCTTGTGGCCGTCTCCTACCCCGTGCGGCTTGTGGCCATCACTGAGGGCTCGTGCCCCTGGCTACCAGTGGGCAGAGTGCGGCTTGTGGCCATCACTTGCTTTAAGGGCGCCGTGCCCTGCGAGGACTACACCCTGAGTGCGGCAGGTGGCCATCACAGGGGTGCAGGTGCAGCTTGTGGCTGTCACCAAGGTGCTGCTTGTGCCATCACCAGTGTGCCACTTTCCGGAGGGCCCGCAGGGGAGCAGCTTGTGGCTGTCACCAGTGAGGGGTCCCTCCTGACGAAGGCGCAGCTTGTGGCTGTCGCTACTCTGGGGGTGTGGCTTGTGGCCGTCACCTGTTCCCCTCCTTTTGGGGGGTTTATTGGGAGCGGCTTGTGCCCGTCTCCTAGGTGCGGCTTGTGGCCTTCACCTGTTCCCCCTTTTCTAGGGTTAGATCGAGGAGCGGCTTGTGGCCGTCACCCGGTATGGTTTGGGGAAGGGAATCAGTTGTTGAGTGGCTAGTGGCTGTCTCATGCTGGCTGTATGGGACTAGTAAAATAGCTCCACCCCGAACCTGGCGAGGGATTGTCCGACAGGGATGTAGTCTGCCGTGTCTGCTGCTAACTCCGTGGCGAGTTACCTGAGCACGAGAGGGGCGTGCGGGAGACACAGGTGCGCCCGTCTTGCATGGAGCCCGCCCTGACTATTTCTGCCCCTTGGGTATCTCCTCCTGGGGTGGGTGTCTCGGCCAGGTAAGGGGCCATGGGGCACCGGTATTCTGCCACGTATTCTGTATTTCACTTTCGGTATTCAGCATTTCAAAACCTTTATTAATCTCCAAATATGCACATCGTGGTTAACTAACGTGATCTGGTACGAGTACGGCCGAAAACAAAATGGGTAATGAGGAAAGCGAAAAAAGCTAGTTTTTTCTGCTAAATGGGATGCTATACTGCTTTTCCTCTAACTTGGCCTAGATTTTCGTCCTTTTGCAGCTTATTTCACCTAGCTCAGTGGCAGAAAAGGACAATACTATGGCTCTACATACTTTCTACACCACTCCATCTTGACTAGCGTTACTCTATTTCCGCAACTTAGCATTCAAGATAGAGAGATGGCAATTTTAGGCCAAGTTAGCATAAAAACAGTATAGTACAACAGACCTCGAAAGCGAGTGGAAGTTATGTACTGTATTTGGCCCAGTTTATATATCTGTCTGCCTGTCTGTCTAACTTTCTCTGCCTGCCTGTTTGTTAGTAAAATTATGGACAAAAAGTCAGCAGATTATCTTCTTCATTTAGATTTTAAATTTGCCATTCCGTGCGAGTCCAACAATCTGGGGAACGTTGCCGCTAGAAGCCAAGTAGGAAGAGTCAGTGGACAGTGACTAATTCATCGCGGTTACCCATCTATTTTACTGAATTTCTGTGAACAGAAACCCACCCCGACTTAATCGGTGGCGTCGGAAATGGTGCGCTGGGAAGTCAAGCGAGCAGATCATCTCTGTCATTAGACTTTGAATTAGGTTAGGGTAAAGTAATTTGATCTTTACAGCATTCAGTAAAAGGTCAGGGCTGCAAGACAAGGATAAAGGTTCAGTCAGTCTTAATGTCCGAGCGAGAGGCTCATTTTCGAAGCATTGTTACGAACAAGTAATAAACAGTAGGTCAGAGGTAGACTCCGTGGAGAGAGTGCATCAGTACATCACGTCTACATGATTGTTTTATTGTCTGTTACCGTACTTCAGAACCACAGGTGTTTAGTGATAATGTGGACGGGCGTTTGAACCGACTGTGTGGGGCGAGTGCTGTTGACGTCACTTCATAAGGTGGTGGTTAGATTTTGCAGGATTTCCCCGCCATTGTCTTCCTGCCTTTGATCTGTCGCCTAGTTCCCGCTGCACCTCCAGAGGTATGGTGTTTGGCTTTACTAATTCTGTACTCATTTTACTCTAACTTGGGCCAAAATTTCCATCCATCCAACCTGAATACTGAGTTGTAGCAATAGATTAATGCTAGTATATGGAAGTCACAAAAAAGTGGTATGGAAAGGGAGCAGTAGCATTGTCCTTTTCTGCCAGTGACCCATGTGAACTAAGCGGCAAAAGGACGAAAATCTGGGGCAAGTTACGCAAAAAAAAAAAAAAAAAAAAAATAGTATACTGCATGATACTATGATAATCTAGGACGCTGTGGACAGTTGAGAGTTGTTTGTGGTTTGCAATAGAGGTACGAACAGACAGAAAGACAGACAGCTAGAAGGTAGGCAGACGCAGGAAGAGGAGGCAGGACAGGGGAGAAGAAGCGTGACGCTAATTTGAGTGTGGTTGACATCATCATCATAACACATTACATTACATATGTGCCCTAACTTTAATAGCATGTTTTCTTATGTATAGGCAAGGTCCTTCGACGGGTAGTGAACTCACACACACACACACACACACACACACACACACACACACACACAAGCATTCTAAGATGGGACTTTGTGGGGAAGGGAGTGTGTGTGTGCAACTGCAGTGGTTAGGTGAAGTGTGGAGAGGTTGCCATGGTAACACATAAACGCCTCGCTCTAACCAAGGTAAGACTATTAGCAGGGATGCCCCGACCGGGGGGATGAGGGGGTCACCCCCCAATGTGTGTTCTGAGTTGGTCAAAAAATTACTGAGTTGGTCAAAAATGGAGAATGGAGA
>JAGKTI010007181.1:0-37825 GCA_018397915.1 Birgus latro
TACACTCACTGGCTTCACTTCTCTCGAAGACCATCACTTTACTCTTCCCCACATTCACCTTTAGATTCCGTTTCTTACACACTCTCCCAAACTCATCTACCAAGCCTTACAGCTCCCCTTCGTCTTCACTCAACAACACAGTATCATCTGCAAACAACAGTACAGGGAGTTTCCACACACTGCCCTCTCTCACTAGGGCCACTCCAACATCCACTGCCCGACCTTGTATCTCTTTTATAACCCCATCCATATACAGATTGAACAACCATGGAGACATGACACAGCCTTGTTTCAATCCAACCTTCAAATGGAAGGATTCACTCAGTTTGCCATCCACACACACTGCAGCCTTAGCACCCTCATACATATTCTTCACTGCCTTCAACAACTTCCCATCCACTCCATATATAAGTTGCTTATTAAATGTTTATTGCTTAGGGTTGACCAGTAATTCTTATAAGACACTGTGATTGCACTGGGATAACCGACCATGATTGCTAGAAATTCCTGGTCATCTGGCAGTTTCTGCTCTTTCAGCACCTGCTTGGTCCCAAAGATGCCAAACGAGAGGACTTTTACTGTACAACAGAGAAGAAAGGTTGCTGGTTCATTGAAAGCAGTGATAAGAAATAGGGAAGTGAGCATGGAAGTAAAGAGTCATTTTATGATACTATTGTGGTATCAACTCAAATGTATGGAAGTGATACTTGGACCTTGTTGGAAGGGCACAAGTCAAGAATGAGAACAGTGGAAATGAGAGGAGCATATGGAGTTACATGGAGAGACAGACTGACAAATGAGGAAGTGAAGGAGTGTAGTGGTATGGATGTGGATGTGATAGAAAGTGTCAGGAGAAATACATTGAGGTGATTTAGCCATGTGGAGAGGATGGAGAGTGAGAGACTAATGAGGAGAGTGTATGTGAATGAGGTGGAGGGTGAGGGGGAGAGAGTGAGTGGGAGACTGAGGATAAGATGGAGGGATGGAGTGGAAAGGTACATGAGAGAGGGGTGTGTTAGTTCGGGGGAGGGCAACATGATGGCAAAGGACAGGGCGACGTGGAGATGACTTGTTTGTGGCCACCCCATATGGGATTAAGGCGTGTTATAGATAGATAGATAAAATATTTTCAGGTGAAACTAATTCAAGTGTAACATGTAAAATAATATTTTATATTGCATCATGCTTCCACTCATTTCAGCTTGTATTTTATTTATCATTCACACTATACAGTACATAGAAAATCACAGTGAAATACTGTACAGTACTTATAAATTTTTCACTGTGTTCTAATTCATTCAAATGTCATGCAGTTCTCCTTATACTGTATATGTTAGTGAAACCTTGCTCTAATGGACCCATTTATAATGGACTTTGGATGTGACAGACCCTTTAATAGTAACGGACAACTTCTGTTATATACTGTACCAAATCAAGGCCTGGGATAGAGAGTGCATAAGGTTAGGACAGATTCATTAAATACTCTGCCCAGGTTGAGTACTTCTTCTTCTTTTTACCATTACTTTTTTTTTTTTTTTTTTTTTTTTTTTTTTTTACATGTTCGACATTGGGCAAAGGCTTCAGGGCCTATTCCCAAGTCCCAGTAGTCCTTCTTGGGGCCCAGTACTCCTCCTGCATCTCCATATGTCACCAATTCAGTGCTAACACCCACCATCCATATTAAATACATGCTAGGGCTGTCTTATACAGTACCATCATTAGCCCAGTACTGCTTATTGATCTGTAATATATATCAGGGAACACAGACCAAACCCATACAATGCTGATTTATTGTCCAGCATGGCGACAGGACCATTTTTCATATACAGTGATTCCTTGGTTATATCGTGCTTGATTATAGCAGTTTTTGTTTTCACTGCAAGATGAGAATTAGCACTCTTGTCATCATCACACATTTTTGAGTGGGGGAGGGGGAGCATCATTATCATACACCAGAGCCGGCATCTGCCAACAGTGAAGGTGCAGTACGGGTGTACCCAGTATATCCAGATATCCAATGGGTATATGTACCTGTAACAGTTGTCAGATATTGAGTTTTTGGATTTCTAAGCTATTTTATCCATAAGTTTCTAAAGAAATAATGAAGATGCATACTAGTTGCCACCCAAAACTCATAAATATGTAAAGTAATCGGCCAACAGAGGACATAAAATAAAATTATCGATGTTTATAACAAGTACAACGATTGTCTAAACAATTTGTTTATTCTAAAAGTACTTTCCTTATGTGTTCATACAGTAACCAGTTTGTGCAGTCATTTGTTAAATTCAGGGTACTGTGCAAATCAGAGCAGTACACACCCATACACAGCCAGTCCTGTGTACAAAGCAGGGCTTTGAAATGGTTTAAGGGAACAAAGACGAAAACTGAAACGAACGAAATTATGCTCGGAACAAAAATGGAAACGAAAACGTTATCATATTTACTGTTCCGGAACAAAAACTCTATTTTAAAATCCCTCTAACCGGTTAATGACGTTAATTTTTTGTTACATGCCATATTTAGTCAATATCCAATTTCACTTCCAGTAGCCAAATGATTTAAGTAAATATGTCTTTTATCTTCATCTCTCTCTCTCTCTCTCTCTCACACAGATATTCCTGCATACTCCTACACTACGCTTCCTGTATTGTATATGTAAATGTGTTGCCTTATTTTAAAATGTAGTCGTGTATAGTTCTTACGACATCTGAGGGTTTGATTTTGTTGAATACTGTGCATCATGAAATGTATTGCTTTATTACCATTTATAAGAAAGTAATCATGTTTAGGACTAATTGCATATTCAATACATGGTTTGAGAATAATGTTCTACCCGGTTTTCATTTCTTTCTAACCGGTTGAGGAATGTTATGTTTTGAGGAGGAACGAAAAACAAAACGTTATTATACTGTTTCTGCTCGGAACGAACCGTTTGAAAAATAACTTCATTTTTAAGCCCTGGTACAAAGTGATACTGTATGTTTTTTCCATTATAAAACCTTATATTGACAGACCACAGATTTATTCATCTCATTCCTTTCCCCCCCTCTCAATTCTTCCTCTTTTCTCCTAATTTCTTTCCTCTTCCTTCAACTTCTGTTCCTGTTCCATATTCATTGTCGAGTCATATCCAAGGGCTTTAGAAGAAAACAGTTAAAGAAAATTCAGTAAAAAAGGAAGTGCACAAGACATTTGCATGTCTCATCCTCTTATCACTTGTCAAGATAGTGTTTACACGGAGCCCATGCAAGCAGTTTTGGCCTCTGTGCAGTTCTCTCTCTCTCGGGAGAGGGGGACAGCACAGTCATTCATAGCATTTGTATAATTATAAAAGCTCCATCTTGCTGCATGTGTTGACCTCGGTCACCTAATGGCAGCTCTTCATGCTGCTCAGTCTCTGGCAGCCTTCCTATTCAGTTCCATATCCCTGTGGTCACTGTTTCTGGCCTCATAACATGCCTTTTTTTTTATCTGCCTCACCCAGCCGTACCCCTGATGTTCACACTTTTCATCCTCCGGACCCAGTTGTCAAACTCCATCCTTTCAGGATGCCCAAACTATCTCAGTCTATCCCTCCTCATCATAACACCAATACATGCAGTTAAAGTCTCATCCTTCTTCTCAGCTCTTCAACCACAAACCTAATCCACCCAGACCTCGTATTCATGGATGCAGTACACATCCATCTAATCATCGTCATTTCTGTATGTTGCATTTATGACATATACTCTTCCTTTACTCCCCAGGACTCACTACCATAGAGCATTACATTCCTAACACATGCCACATAGAAAGATCTCCTAGCACAGAGGGAGAACTCCCTTAATGGTAGGAGAGGCATCAGCTCACTGCACTTCCTCCAACCACTCTTTCCCCAGCCCCACCTGCAGCATATGTCCCCCAATTAACAGTACTCCTCCACACATCCTTGAGACTTACTATCAAGATCAGTCAGTCCCTTCACACCTGACAGTCTCTACATGCTTTTTCCGACACACCGCACACACAAAATCAGCATTATTTTGCATACCACAGTACCTCTAATACCACTACATCTCGTATGCACCCACTTACCACAAACACTATGCAAGGTTGGAGTTACCTCCTATACCCTTGTGGCAAACTGCAAATGGCCACACTCCCTTTTCATTGATAGTACCACCACCAGCCCTAGATGTCATCACATTTGTTTTATCCACATTTACTCTCAAACTCTTGTGCTCCATTCCATCTCTCCATTTCCTGAATCTCCTCTGCATCAGAGTTCAAACAGCTGGTAAGACCATTGTCTTGGTGGGGGAGATGACCTTTGAATATGTCAATTAGAATGCAAATGTATTTACTGCTGAGTTAGTTAGAGGAAGGGTTTGTTAAGTCCTGTTTTGGCATTTATGTTGTAAGCAGCTTTATTCAGCTCTCTAGATGTTCCTAAAGGAAGGTAGCAGAGAGTTAAAAGTCATCCTTTATTATTCAGACTAATGCAGTAATGCTGTCAACTCTTTCATTCACAGTGCTCAAGCTCTGTTACAGTGGGTGTTCCAGAAAAACACTTCTGACGATAAAAATTTCCGCTGGGAATGTGTCTTCCTGGCTGACAATGGAGCATTGTTTGTCAACTATGTCATCACTTCAGCATTCCTTGGCACTTCGTTAGAGCTTGTTCGCCTCCCACAGCTGCTCTTTCTGATCATCAAACTGTCATTGACCAGGTGAGAGAGAGAGAGAGGAGGCTAAACTAAGCAACTGAAATGGTACAGTGAGAGTGAGTAAAACAATATGGATAATATCTTTCATACTAACATGCTAAATCACACACTGGGTACGTTTATATGCAGTACAAACTCTGAAATCCAAAATGAGTTCAAAAGGAAGGAAGTTGTGTCCCTCCTTCGTAGATCTGCGGAACAAGAATAGACTAGGAATGAGGAAGCTGTTAGAAATATATGGAGTAGATGGGAAGCTGCTGAATGCTGCGAAGAGTATGTACAGTCCATTCACTTAGTATGCAAGAAATAGGGCGGTAGAAGACCTCGCTCTCTAGAAATTTAGCATTTTACATATAACATACCTTATGGGAAGAATTCTGATTTGTGGAATGGCTGCCTCAAAAATCACTCCTTTGACCCCTAGTCTGTCATTTTGCCTATATACAGTAGGCGCGGAAAGTATTGACTTTTTTTGCCGACGTCATTCTTTTTCGCGTTAAGTGAAGTAGGGTCAATACTACCCTCCCCTGTGATGCGAAATGAGCTGACGCTTTTTCAACGGGAGCTGGCAACCCTGCTTGATAGGTTTGGCACCACAGGAGCAGGCTCAGTAATGTTTGGGCAGCCACAGGAGGAGGATTGTCTCTGTGTGTGATGCACCACGAGGGCATGTTTTGACTCAACTAACACAGTTATTTGGTTACGTACCACATTCTCATCATGCCTAAAGTAACCACAAGCAAGGACAAATGTGTGGAAGTGATTACTTTATACAAAGCTGGCCACAAACTCCCATTTATTGCAAATCAGATGGTGTTAGACTGAGGACAGTGCAGAGACTGGTGAAGCGGTTGAAGGACAGTGGGGAGGCCATTCCTCCCACTCCACTTCCCAAGCCTGGGAGACCTCGTAAGACAACCTTCAGGACCCGTCAGCTGATCTCAAGGCAAGTTAGCAAGTATCCAAGGCTAACAGCACGGGATTTAAAAGAAAAGAGCCCACAGTTGCTAGCAGATGTGTCTGTCAGAAGTGTGCAGCAACTGTTGCATGACGATCTGGGCTACAGGAGTTTTTGTGCTCGTAACAAACCACTGCTAACTGCACTTCAGAAGAAAAAGAGAGTAAATTTTTGTAAGAAATATCTTGCCTGGAGTGAGGAGCAATGGAAAACTGTGCTTTGGAGTGATGAGTCAACATTTACTGTCACTGGTACCCCTTCATCACGAGTGTACCGCAAACCAGGCAGTGACCCCCTGGATCCTAAGTACACTTCCAAGTTTGTTAAATACCCAGCCTCACTCATGGCTTGGGGCTGCTTTACATATTATGGTGTTGGTAGGTTGGTAATTCTACCTGCAAATGAAAAAGTGAACCAGAACAATTATTTGGAGTGATGTTTTAAGTGACTCTTTTGATAAAACCAAGGCAAGAGTATTTATGCAAGATTCTGCCCCTGCACATGTTGCAAAGTCAGTGAAACAGTGGCTAACAGACTGTGAGGTTCCCTTTATTCGAGATTGGCCCGGAAACAGCCCAGATATCAATCCCATTGAGAATTTATGGGCGCACATGAAGCGGCAGCTGCGTAGTATGGACACATAATCTTTGCCTAAACTTGAGGCTGCAGCTATGGAGCAGTTTTAGTCCATCTGTTTTGCAAAACTACGCCATCAGTCTCCCCAGACGCCCTAAGAAGATAATAAAGGTGAAGGGGAATGCCAGTAAATACTAAATTCAATGGTGAGTGTTAATTTATTTGTTTCTCCTTGCTAACCACAAGAATGTTTTCTTTTTTTAAGATGGCGTCAATACTTTCCGCGCCTACTGTATTGTAGAACATTAAACACATGTATACATTTAGTATAGCCCACACAATAGCCCCCCACCTTAAAATCAATGCAGAAAAGGCTTCTTTGACTTGAAGAGATGGGCTTTCGAGACAGAGCAAGGCAGTTATGGTGCCCTGGCGCCAGCACCCTCACCACTTCCTGACTCCATCATGGCAAAAATAGATAAAAATAAAAATAAATAAAGTGGCTTTATGTAAAGGAGGGGACTGTATATACTGTGTGAAGTTGCCTAGGCTCAGCTGAGAGAAGCTCCACGGATGCTTGCTACGTCACACGGCGCACTGACATCATGACACGCGTCACTTCCTCACATACTCTGCAAGGGTAGGTCGTGCTCTGCAGTGTGACACTAGATTCAGCTTACTTTGCCCCTCTGATTTCGCATTTTGAAAACCAACCTGCACACTACTGATTATTTAATTTTGCAACCCCCCCCCCCCCCCCCCCACCCTCAATCCCACACTAAGCATTTCGCATTGTAGATACTCACGTATTAAGTGAATGGACTGTATGTGCAATAATTTCTGTTTAAGAGAGTATATTGTAAAATATAGCTCATCTGAAAATTATATCCCTAAACTCAGGAAAATACAGAGCTTGAAGTAAACGCTGATGAATGTATGTGCACCGTGTTTAGATGTTGAGTCAGTGATGATGACATATCATTTTTTCATTATGTGATAATGCAAGTCAGTGGGCAAACAACCAAGGCTTAGCTATCAAATATGATGCTTACGAGGTCTGTCCAAAAAGAAACCAAACTTTTTCAATAGTGTACCAACTAGGAGCCATATCATGATTGCGACAGGAGCATTGTGCACTGTACCGGCAACTTTGAGCCTTAGTCTAACACTAGCTGCATTACACCACATCAGTTAGTAATAGAGGTACACATGCTTGAGTGAATGTGTGGTGATTTGTTGCAAGTTGAACAATGTAGGATCTTGAAGAGCAATGTGTTTGCATGAAATTCTGTTTCAAATTGGGAAAAACGTTTACTTTCTGAAAAAGTTTGAAACATGGGTGTACAGCTACGATGTCAAAACAAAAAGGCAGTCATCGCAGTGGGTTGGAACATCGTCACCTCAACTAAAAAAGCACATTTAGAGCTGCTCAAATGTGATGGTGATTTTTTTTTTTTTTTTTTTTTTTTTAAGGGCATCATTCATCATGAGTTTGTTCCACATGGTCAGACAGTCAGTAAAGAGTTTTAATTGGATGTTCTAAAGCATTTGAGGGGGGCAGTGGGAAGGAAGAGGCTAGAGTCATGGACAAACAAAACCTTGATGCTGCATAATAACAGTGCACCTGCTCATGCATTGTAATATAGGTAGCTAAGCGACCAGCTACAGTGTTCAGTAGACCAAACAAAAGTACAGTAGATCCTTGCCATAACAGACTAAATGGGAGAAAGCCAGATCCATTTAAAACCGATAGATCCATTGTAGACGATGATCCCCCCAGAGGTGGGATTTCAAGCTCATGTTTGAAAATAAATGAGTACATTATCATATTCTAGTACTATAAATGTAAACTATAGTGATCCCATGGTTATCACACTTATTGGTAGTGAGCCTAGTAGATGAAAAAAGCACAGTGCCCATGGGATATGGTATATCCTAATTGGTATTGGGTACCCCACTCATAAACCCAACTTTTCCCTTTTACAACAGTTTATACCCATTAAGTACTCATACATACAGTACATCCTTCAACTTTGCGAACTTTAACTTTGCGATTCACCAGTTTTTCGAGGTAGTTCCAAAAGTCAGGTATTTTTTAACATTTATGAACTTTGCAACTGATCACACACTTTACGAGGTCGAGTGGTGGGAGAGTCGTCTTCCCGCACTACTTTGCCACCCTGAGTAATGACGTCATGGTTCACTGGGCGTACTGAGCCTCCTAGTTCAGTGGTCTGCCGCCCCGCCACGTTTGTTTGCACCTGTTTCCAACCAAGGTCACTGACCCTCACAATTTCGTGGTGCTCCTCGCAATGCTCCAGCAGTCTAACCTTGTACGAGTGTTATCATGGCACCAACGGGTAAGAAGAACAAGAAAATAATTTTGGAGACCAAACTGAAAATGATTGAAAGGAAAAAAGCAGGTGAAGGTAATTCTGCTATTGGTCAGGAGTTTGGTGTTGGTGAATCGACAGTGAGAATGATTTTAAAGAACAGTGAACAAATCAAGCAAGCAGCAAATAACTATGGAGGTGCTCAATTTGATGGTAGAATGCTGGTGGACAACAAAGAAGTGCTAATAAAAATGGAAAGATATCTTGCTCACTACATTCAAAGAAAGGAATAGGAAGGGGTTTCATTAGATGGGCGCCATATAAGGGAGCAGGCAAATATATTCTATCACACGTGCCTTAAAAAAGCCATTAATCCTCCAACAAAACCTTTCAAGGCATCGAATGGGTGGCTATGCCAGTTCCTCAAAAGGAAGGGGTTTAAACACATCAGGTTCAGTGGCGATTGAGGCAGTGCTGACTACAAATTGGTCAGCTTCACCCCAAGGTAAGCACTTTTTCCCACTCTTTCTCTCGACTCTACCTCTTAATTTTACGATGATAAATGAAACAAACATGAACTGATGTACTGTACAGTAATATTAATAAGAAAACATCATAGGTAAGAAACATTAAAAAAAAAAAAAATGCATTTACACTGATGTGAAGACTGGCGTGGTTTACGGGACTGGTGGCGGGGCGAGGCTTGGCTACTGTGGCCCTGCGGGGCCTACGTCATCACTATCACTGTCGGCAGATATTTCCACATCTTGCTGTGTTTTTTCTGCCTCTCTCATGAATCCCTCGAAGTCAGAATCGTCACTGGGGTCATCAGAATGAAAAAGGTTAGGGATGCTAGGATCGCTGGCTGCTTGGGGAGGGGTGGCAGGACGGCTGGTCGATGGGGCAGGGTCTTTTGGGGTTCTCTTGAAGTTTGTGATTAGAGACTGCTTCCTCTTGTTAACCCCATCTCTGTGGAGGTCAGCATAAAAGCGAAGCGGCCGAGAATTAACGATGCATAACCTGGCCAATATTCTCGCCGTCATTTACCAGCTGAAAAAACCATCGTGAACAACGAATGTGACAATTTAGGGCTCGGCAAGCATGCCACGGTGTTGACAGGGCCCTTCGTTTTTATGCTGACCTACACAGAGATGGGGTTAACAAGAGGAAGCAGTCTCTAATCACAAAATTAATGAGAACCCCAAGAGACCCTGCCCCATCGACCAGCCGTCCTGCAACCCTTCCCCAAGCAGCCAGCGATCCTAGCATCCCTAACCTTTTTCATTCTGATGACCCCAGTGACGATTCTGACTTCGAGGGATTCATGAGAGAGGCAGAAAAAACACAGCAAGATGTGGAAATATCTGCCAACAGTGATAGTGATGACTTAGGCCCCGCGGGGCGACAGTAGCCAAGCCTTACCCCGCCACCAGTCCCGTACACCAAGCCAATCTTCACATCTGTGTAAATGCATTTTTTTTTTTTTTAATGTTTCTTACCTATGATGTTTTCTCATTAATATAACTGTACAGTACATCAGTTCGTGTTTGTTTCATTTATCATCGTAAAATTATGAGGTAGAGTCGAGAGAAAGAGTGGGAAAAGTTCTTACCTTAGGGTGATGTTGACCAATTTGCCTTTATTACATATATTTAATTGTCTGAATTTTGCGAATTTTGATTTTGCGAGGGTTTTTGTCGACCATATTCTCGCAAAATTGGAGGAAGCACTGTACATATTCTCGCAAAATTGGAGGAAGCACTGTACATATTGTTATGGTAAGTATCAGAAACACACATAGGCATGGTTAGGTTAATAGAAAATGATGACAAGGACACAGTAAGGAAGAATCATGTACCATAGAGAGACCTAAGATGGGCTTGAGGTAAGGGGTTCTGAGGCTAATGGGTGGAGAGACAGCAGGGATTAACTCAGCAAGTAGGACCTCATCTTTGAATCCCCTTAGCCATAAAAAAACACAGATACTGTACTATCATTTTCAGCAGAAACCAGCTCAGGTGTACAATAACAATGTTTTTTAGTCAAAAAATGATAACGGCAGGAGAGCATTTTTTCCTCTTGTAGTGATGATGAAAACTGGTATAGTCAAGGGATCACTGTATACCCATTTTATACTAACTTGGCCCATAACTGCCCTTTTGCAACTTATTTCACATCCTTGTCATAGCGCATCTGTATGACTAGTACAGTATTATTACAGTCTGTTATTACAACTCAGCAGTCGTGATGGGGAGAGGGCAATATCAGGCTAGGTTTGAGTAAAGAGAGTAGGAAACACATGTACTGTATTATGACCCATTTAACAGACATGGTTTGTTTTAACTGATGAAAGTTAGGTGGGCTTTGTGGCATCCTTTAAATCCTATATCTTCTACATCAGTGTTCATTATCGTCCGCCCTTACAAGGTGGAGCAATAATGTTTTTGCCCGCCTCTGTGTGTGTGTGTGTGTGTATTTACCTAGTTGTGATATACAAGAAATGAGCTACACTCGTGGGATCCTGTCTGTTTCTCGATAAGTCAAATTTTGTTTTGAACTCGTTTAAGTTTTTAGGCTGGACGATCTCTTCGTCCAGGCTGTTCAACAGTTGTATACATCTATATGGAAAACTGTATTTCTTGATATCCTTCAAGCAAGTTGGCTTTTCCAGTTTCATTCTGTGTCCTCTTGTTACTGTCCCATCCCATACAAACAGATCTTCTCTATCAATTTTTTCTACTCCCATCATGGCCCTGAACACTGCAATCATGTCACCCCTCTCTCTCCGTTCTTGTAGGGAAGGCGGGTCTAGTTTTTCCAGCCTTTCCCTATATGACAGATCTGCCAGGCTAGGGACCATCTTGATTGCAGTTCACTGTATTCTCTTGATCTTGTTTATACCTTTCCTTTTATGTGGAGTCCACACTACTGCTGCATATTCCAACGTGGGGTGGATCATGGCCACTATCAATTTTTTCATCATCTTCTCATCCATGAAATGAAATGCTATTCTTATCTTAGTCAAGAGATTATACGTCTCTCTATCATCTTAATATGTTTTTCAGGTGACAAATTATCCTGGACCAGCACTCCCAAGTCCTCCTTTTCTTTCGCTTTTGTGATTGGTTCATTACTCATCAAATAATTCAGTGATGGTCTCTTGGTACTTTCACCCTTTTCCAGTATTTTACATTTTTTTGCATTGAATTTGATTTCCTACATCCGGCTCCACTCGTGAATCCTATCCAGGTCCTCCTGCAGCATTTTACAGTCTTCTTCAACTTCTACACTCCTCATGATCTTTGCATCATCAGCAAACAGACTTGCATAACTGTTCATTCCATCTACCATATCGTTTACATAAATCTGGAACATTGCCTGTGCTTACACTGAGCCCTGTGGGACTCCACTTGTTACTTCCTGCCATCCAGACATCCTGTCTTTTATTATCCTCATTTTTCTGTCACTTAAGAAGTCTCTCATCCACTCTAAGAGGTTCCCCTTCAGTCCTCCTTTGTGTTCCAATTTCCACATTAATTGCTTGTGAGGTACCTTGTTAAAGGCTTTCCCCAAATCTAAACACACACAATCCACCCAACCATCTCTCTCCTGTAGCACGTCTGTTGCCCTTTTGTAGAAGCTCAAGTAGTTGGAAACACGCAACCTTCCACTTCTGAATGCAGTCTGACTTTCTGCCAAAATGTCCATCTCCTCCAGATATTTTATCCATCTGTCTCTCTTTGTTTTTTCTCGCACAGTTTTGCAACCATGCTGGTCAGGGACACTTTTCTGTAATTTAGGAGTTCTTTCTTCTTCCCTCCCTTGTAAATTGGTACCACATGAGCCCTCTTCCATTCGTGAGGCACTTTTCCTTCTTCCAGAGAACAGACAATTAAATTGTGAATCTTATCCACCAGTTGTTCTCTGCATTCCTTTAGAATCTAGTTAGAGATCCTGTCAGGTCCTGGAACCTTCCTCAGATCCTGAGTTTCCAGTAATTTGTATAATTCTTGCACTTCAACATTTACATCTTTTAACACTACATTACTAGTCACTCACTCATCTTCCACAAAATCACTTTCTCTAGTGAAGTCTGATTGGAAGCATTTGTTCATTACTTCAGGTTGCATAACTGCATCGTTATAGACATTTCCGTCTACTTTCAGCATATTGATTCCTTCCTTTAGTTTCAATTTGCCATTAACAAACCTGTAAGAGAATTTATGTTCTTCCTTATATTTGTCAACTATACCTTTTTCAAAGTTTCTTTCTTCCGATCTACGTATTCTTGTATATTCATTTCTAGTTCTTTTATATTCTTCCTTTGTTCTATCATTACTTCTCTTTCTCTGTTTGTTCCATGTTCTTATCCCTTTCTTTTTTTTGCATCATACACCTTTTGTTGAACCAGTCATTTCTCCAGTTCTCTTCCCCACTAACTTTTGGCACATGCTTTTCCACATCCGTGTTATAGAAGTCTGGAAAGATATCCCACTTCTTCTGTATCTCACTTGTTCCCAGAATTCTTGCCAATCCACTTCGAAAAATTTTCTCATTCCTGCAAAATTTGCTAGTATCTTCCATGTCAGCATAGTTCATCTCATCTCCCCAATTCCTCCTATCGTTTGGAACTCTATCACTACATGATCGCTGATTTTCCTATAGAACACAGATATTTCAGATTCAATTGCATCAAGTTCTTTTGTTAGCTTTAAATCTGGTCTTGCTGGTGTGTCATCCCCCCTAAATCTTGTCTCTGCTTTGACCCACTGGGTAATTACATCATCCATTTCTACATTTAATGGTATACTGCCCCACGAATCTTCACTGCTTCTTGAGTCGCACTCCTCCCAGTTTACCTCTTTATAGTTGAAGTCCCCCATCAGGATTATGTTGTTACTTTTCTCAGTCACTTTCTATGGGTATCTTACCATGTCCGACAACATCTCCTGATACTCCTCCTCATTCCATGCCCTTGTCTTGTGGGGGACATATGCTACTGCAATGTCTCTCATGCCTTTCCCTCTGGTTTCTATTACCGTGTTTGTCACTTCATCCATACCTTTTCCAAGTTCCACTCTATCCATATTTAGGCTGTTTTTAACTGCTATCATCAGTCCTCCTTCAGTTTTTTCTTTTCTATCTCTTCTCCATAGTTTGTATTTCCCCTTTACCATTTGGATTTCATTATTATCTCTTAGCTTGGTCTCTACAAAGTGCATTATATTTGGCTCAGTTACCTCAAGAAATTGTCTATACTTGCTGAGATTAGACCATCTACATTAGCATGTGCCACTTTCAATCTTTTTGCATTGTTTTTAGTGGTAGTTGGAGGCACTCACCATCCACTCACTTGATGTAGTGCTGCTCTCAGGTTTTTGCCCTTTCCTCTCATCCATCCTTCTTTCCTTCCATCCTCTTCTGTCTTCCTTTCCTTCATTCTTTCCTTGTACTTCTGCCAATGGGTGACTTTATACTCCCTCATCTGTCTTTCTTTCTCTCATTCATTCCTCTTCCTTCTGCCTGTGGGTGACTCAACACTGAGTGACAAGCCAAATGGTTTCCTGTACACCAGGAAACCATTTACTATGCTGGGTGGTAACCATATAACCAAATGTTGGCACCTGGTGGTTTGATGGGTAATTAAGGTGCTCCAATCAGATTGAACCAGTGAAGGTTTATATCCAAAGGGTGGTTGGGGTTTATTGCCCACATAATGCCACTCAGGGATGAGTGAGGCTGGTCACTCTCATCTTAAATGTCAGAACCAACTTGCCTAGCCCCAGGTTCCTACGCTTCTCATGGGGCGACATAAGATTGGATGATGGATGGATGGATGGATTTCATTGCGTCCTTCTCTCTCCCTCTCTTATTCAGTACCACTTCCTTAATTTCTGATCCATAACTCTCCAATAGAACTCTGTCTTTTCTTCCTCCGTTTTCTGGTCATTTTTTCCCTCACTTCCTTAACAAGTTCCTTTATTTTAGCTCTCTCTTCCTCATTTGTATCTCCCTTTATCTAGATATTTTTAATCTTTCCTTATCTGCTAATTTCCAAGTCTTGTTAATTATTTCATTTACTGTGACCTGAGATTGAAATTTTACTTTTAGTGGTCTTGCCCCTCCTTCCACATATTTTCCTAGCCTAAACACTTCATCGATCTCCTCTTGTGCTTCGTCCTTTGCTTCCATAACTATTGACACTATTTCTTCCACCCATTTCAGTTCTTCCCTTTCTCTTTCTGACATCACTGACAACTGTTTTTCTTTCAAACCTGAGATTATCATGCATTTTTTCTTGTCTGCTGCATCTTTGACAAGTGATTCTATAATTTGTAGTACCTTCACCACTTCCTTCTCCAATTTTTCATGGTTTTCCCTTTTTCTGTTGTTCTAAAATCTCCTTAATGCTTATTTTATCGTCCTATTGAGTTTTTTTTTCCCGTCCTGTATGGTGTTCTTGAATTTCCTTGATATGTTCCTCGTGCATCTTAGTTTTAGATTCATACTCATCAAGTTTACATTTCATCTTGTCCCTTTCCTCCTCCAGCCTCATATTTTTCCATTTAAACTTTTATTTCACTCACGGCTGTTTCATTACCTGCTTTTAATTCAGACGCCTTTCTCTCCTGGTCAACACTGTGTGAGCAGACGCTCTGTAACCTATTTTTCAGCTCTTTTATCTCCCTCTCCTGTTCCAAGGTTCGTTCTTGTAATTCCATAATTATTACCCATATCTGTTTTAATTCCTGGGTATTCTCAGCCATTTTCTCTATGTTTGTTACTCTTGTTTGGTTCAGTTTGATGTGTGTGTGTATTTACCTAATTGTATTTACCTAATTGTGATATACAGGAAATGAGCTACGCTCGTGGGGTCCCGTCTCTGTTTCTCAATAAGTCAAATTTTGCCTTAAACTCGTTTGAGTTTTTAGACTGGACGATCTCTTTGTCCAGGCTATTCCAGAAGTCTTTGCATCTATAAGGAAAACTATATTTCTTGATGTCCTTCGAGCAGCTTGGCTTCTTTAGTTTCATTCTGTGTCCTCTTGTTGCTCTCTCATCCCACACAAAAAGATTTTCTCTGTCAATTTTATCTACTCCTATCATGGTCCTGAACACTGCAATCATGTCGCCCCTCTCTCACCTTTCCTCTAAGGAAGGCAAAACCAGCCTTTCCAGCCTCTCTCTGTATGGCAAATCTGCCAGACTAGGGACCATCTTGGTTGCTGTTCTTTGTATTCTCTCAATCTTGGTTATATCTTTCTTTTTGTGTGGGGACCACACTACTGCTGCATATTCTAACCTGGGCCGGATCATGGCCACTATCAATTTTTTCATCATTTCCTCATCCATGTAATGAAATGCCACTCTTATATTGGTCAAGAGTTTATATGTCTCTCTCACTATCTTATTTATGTGCTTTTCGGGTGACAAACTATCCTGGACCAGCACTCCCAAATCTTTCTCTTCTCTCGCTTTTCTAATTGGTTCATTACCCATCAAATAATTCAATGATGGCCTCTTGGTACTTTTACCCATTTCCAATATTTTACATTTTTTTGCGTTGAATTTCATTTCCCACATCCGGCTCCAATCATATATCCTATCCAGGTCCTCCTGTAGCATTTTACAGTCCTCTTCAACCTCTACCTTTCTCAAGATCTTTGCATCATCAGCAAACAGGCTTACATAGCTGTTCACTCCATCTACCATATCATGTATATAAATCAAGAACATTACTGGTGCCAACACCGAGCCCTGTGGGACACCACTTGTTACTTCCCTCCATCCAGATGTCCTGTCCTTTATTACTGTCCTCATTTGTGTGTGTGTGTGTGTGTGTGTGTGTGTGTGTGTGTGTGTGTGTGTGTGTGCGTGCGTGCGCGTGCGTGCATGCGTGTGTGTGTGTGTGTTCTCCCATTATAGCTCATGAACGGCTTGAGCTATCATCATGAGACCTTGAGGGTATCAAGATATGGCCAAAATCTTGGCTGAGTTTGAAAATGGGCACTCGGGGTCAAGGTCAAGGTCACCAAAATGACTGCCAAAGGTCAACTAGTTTTTATTGCCTGCCTTTAACACCATTATATCTCATGAACTGCTTGAGCTATCAACATGAAACCTTCAGGGTATCAAGATATGGCCAGAGTCCTGGCCTAGTTCCAAAATGGGCCCTCGGGATCAAGGTTGAGGTCACCAAAATGACTTCTAGTAGTCAACTAGTTTTTATTGCCCGCCCTTAGCACCATTATATCTCATGAACAGCTTGAGCTATCAATATGAAACCTTCACGGTATCAAGATACGGCCAAAATCTTGGACGAGTTTGAAAATAGGCACTCTGGGTCAAAGTCAAGTCCACCAAAATGGCTGCCAGAGGTCAACTAGTTTTTATTGCCTTTAGCACCATCATATCTCATGAAGGGCTTGAGCTATCAACATGGAACCTTCAGGGTATCAAGTTATGGCTAAAATCTTGGACTTGGCCAGAAGCACATTCTGGCAGGCAATTAGCATTCGGCTCGTGAATGCTTTTCTTTCATTATAGCAAGGATTTATTGTAATTCATTTTGACAGTGTGAAGGACTGCCATATAAGTAGCGAGGCTATGGTCATAAATCATAACATTATTAAAATGAAAAAGATCATGCCTGTTGGTTATGATTTTTTTTTAAACAATGTTTTTAGTAATTTCAGTAATACAGTACTGTATATGTCATTACTGTATCTCAAGTAAAAATAATCCTTGACTGTTACAAGCATGGTAACCAGCAAAGGACCAGGGTAGGAGCAAGTTGAGGATTACGTAGGCCTTGAAAGTTATCCATTGTTTACGTGAGATGGTGTCGGATGAATTTCTTTCATTGTTCAGCTGTGATTGCCATTTACTGTTCAGCCTTGATTTGCTGGATTAATAGGGAGAAGAATTAGTCTAGGACTCTATATCCTTCAGGAGTCTAGTCCTGCTGGGTACAATATTGAGCAAATACAATAGTATGTGAGGCATTGAGAATGAGAGGGGTGAACTTGCCACCCGAGCAAAAATTTGATTTTTATACAAGCATTTTTAGTAGACGTCATTGTACAATATGAAAATGGGTGGATGCGAGTTTGCCTCTGTTTTCCTAAGGTAAACCCCATAAAAAGGTTTGGTGTATTCAGCCAAGATCACGAGCGAGAGTTGGTGTCTGAACTGGGCTGACAGAAGCAAACTCTCCTGTGGCGTGAGCCAATGAGCATCATGCTACAGTCACTTCTGGGCAGCTCCCAGCTTCCGCAATGGCCAATGTTTATCGTCACATCAGTTGATGACCAGATCAACTACTAATTACCTATCATACCCTCAGCATACAAGCTTTTTTAGCAGAGCAGACACATCATCAAGAGTGAATGTTACCTTTGATTAACATTTGTTTATTACATACAGTGATTAGAAATGTTGTTTGGAGAAGAAAAAATTATTATCTTATTAATTTCATTAATGTTCATATCACACCATTATATCATTGAACATCAGTTTGCACTTAACCATAAATAACAGTGTATTTACCACAACAGATATATTCTGCATTAAGTGGGCTTTAAAACGAAAGCTAATTCAGCAAAACTGATAGATGTACAGCAGAGATATGATGATTTGGATATCGGGAAACTTTAACCCTTGTTTTCTCAAAACCATGTTTTGGTGAGTTTGCCCCTATCATTCTCAATGCCCCAGATTTATTACATCAGCATTGGCAGTATCAGACACTGCTACACTAGCGTAAGTAATATATGATAGTTAAACCTTAGTTGTTTGCCCACAGAATTGCATTATCATTCACTGAGATGATAAAACATCTCCATCACTGACTTGTCAGTGTCTAATCACAGTGCATGTATAGTTCACTTCAAGCCCTGCATTTTCCTCAGTCCCAGGATATAATTTTCGGATGAGCTGTTACTTTACAATACAGTGAACTCTCAGTTATCCTAAGTAATTCAGCTAAGCCCTATGCTGAATAAAGCGAAACGCCAGATATTACATAGTACCTTCCATCGGCTCAACATTCAGCGTCAAGCCGGATATTGCATTACTCTCCGTCACAACCCTTTATCCTAAAAACTGTCCCATGAGTAAAAGATGAAAATTAAACAGACATGATGCAGTACAGTAATACAGCACCAGTTGGCTACCACTTATGAGCTGGTTGATATGCCTCAGCATCAGATATTGCACAGAACTGCTGGTTATGCCTGATATTGCTTCAATAGAGCCGAACCAGCAGTCCCGAATATTGTGTTGGGCCAGATATTGTAATGATTGATAATTGAGAGTTTACTGTATACTGTCTTATACAGAAATTATTGCACATGAACAGAAATCAGTTGACCTTGAAAATGGAATAGTGCATCCATCTTATGTGACAAATTGAGGAATGTGCAACCAAAACAATGTGACTGTAGTCAACAGTGCAAGATGATGATCAAATTATTTTATGAATATATCTAAGGATATCTTCAGTTTAGCAATGGTCTTCATAAAATACACCATCTTACACAGAAGGTATTAAACACATAAAGCAAGCTGCTGGCTTAAAAAAAGATAATAAATAATAAAAATGACAGTTTGTTAAGTGTACATCAAACAAAGTGCAACCATAACAAAGCAACTAAATTTTGTAGTTAGTACTAAGGTTATTTTCAGCTTAGACATGGATCATGCATAATATTATGTCACACACAGAAATGTATTACCGATGTAAAACAATCTACAAGCTCACAAAAAAGTAAGTGCAACATTTGTGGCAGTTCAAACAATGTGCTACCAAAACATAACATCAGAAAGGTGTAGAAATAATAATTGGGTGATTCTGTAGTTGTTGTTTCATTTGTTTCATTTTTGAAGGCTCCAACGTGCTTGCATGTGTTGGCCTTGGCCATGTAATGGTAACTCTCCACGCTGCTCAATCTCTGGCAACTTACTTGTTCAGTCCCTTATCCCCGAGGTCACACTCAGTGACCTTGTCCCAGGTCTTTTTCGGTCTATCTCCTGCAACCCTACCCCTAACATAACACTTTCTGCATCCAGTTATCATCCCCCATCCTCTCCCCCATCCTCTCCACATGCCCAAACCATCACAATCTACCTCTCCTCATCACACACCAATACGCTCCGGTCCTATCCTACCTCTCAACTCTTCCATCGTAAACCTAGCCCCCTCAGCCCTCACACTCAGGGATGCACTGCACATCCACCTAATCATTGTCATGTCTGTACATTTGAGCCTGCGATTATCCTCTTCCTTTACTGCCCAGGTCTCACTACCATACAGCATTACACTCCAAACACATACTGCATACAAAGATCCCTTAGCACAGAGGGAAAGCCCTTTCAGTGTCAGGAGAGGTAACAGCTCCCTGAACTTCTTCCAACCACTCCCCACTGTAGCCACAGAGCTAGCTCCAGCCTCACTTCCAGCACATAACATGTCTCCCAAATAGCAAAACTCTTTCACACACTCAAGAGACTCACCAGCAAGCTCAGTCCTTTCACGCCTGACGGTCTCCACGTGCTCCTGACACATTGCACACATGAAATCAGCATTATCATGCAGTCAGCCTCTAATACCAGTACATCTCTTATGCACTCACTTATCACAAACACCGCACAAGATGGAATTACTTCCCATGCCCTTGTGGCAGATTGCACATGGCCACTCTCCCTCTTCTTTGACAGTACTGCCACCAGCCGTAGGTACCATCACTGTTGTTTTATCTGCATTTACTCTTAAGCCTTTGTGCCCCATACCATCTCTCCACTTCCTAAATCTTTCCTCCGCCTTGCTTTCATTCTCTAGTCAACACCAAATCATCAGCTTACATCATCTCCCATGGGAGTCCATTTCTGAAATCAAGTGAGTGGGCCTGAAGCACCATGATAAACAACAGGGGGCTCAAGACTGACCCCTGATGCACATCAGCATTCATGGAAAACTTATCACTCAAATCTTCATTCACCTTTACCTGGGGGTGAGCAGTGGAAATGAGTTATTTGAGAGGAGCATGTGGAGTCACATGGAGAGACAGACTGACAAATGAAGAAGTGATGGAGCATTGTGGTGTGGATGTGGATGTGATAGGAAGCGTTAAGAGAAACACATTAAGGTGGTTTGGGCGTGTGGAGAGGATGGAGAGTGAGAGACTGATGAGGAGAGTGTATGTGAGTGAGGTGGAGGGGGGGGAGGGGGGGAGAGGCCAAGGATGAGATGGAGAGATGAGTGGAGAGGTATATGAGAGAGGGGGGTGTGAGCTGGGAGCAGGGCAGTGTAATGGCAGGGGACAGAGTGACATGGACGCGATTTGTTTGTGGCCACCCCTTACAGGATTAAGGCATCTGGCAATAGACAGAGAGATAGAACCACCCTAACTAGCCCTTGATCCCAAGCTTTCTCATTATCCATTTCACCACCTCTCAAGGGACTCTGCAAAGGCCTTCTCCAAATCAACTAAAATAAAGTACAGTTCCTTTTTCTTTCCAGTATATTTTTCATAAAGCTGTTGAACAGTGAATATGGCATCAGTGGTCCCTTTGCCTGACATAAACCCAAACTGCATCTCATCAGTATTCACTCTTTCTCTAATCATACCCTCTAGAACTCTCTCCGTTACCTTCATTATCTGGTCCAAAAGCATCATGCCTCTATAATTTCCTCTTTCCAGGGCATCACCCTTCCCGTTGTACACATTTACAGTTAAACTCTTCAGCCAATCATCTGGAACAATACACACATATATAATTATATTTATCAAATCAGTGACAAACCCCACTCCTATATCTCTTGAGGCTTTCAGCATTTCAGCAGTCAGCCCAGACACCTGCTGCTTTCCCCACCTGCATCCTGCCTATTGCCCTACTCACCGTAGCAGCAGCAGGCAAAGGCCAAGGACCAGACACTGGATCAGCTGGCTCCAAACCTACCCTGTCACAGTCAAACTCCTAATTCAACAACTGGTTGTAATGCTTTTTCCTGGGATCTTCAATATCCCCACTGTTTACGACTGCCTATCCTTAAACATTCTTTACATACTGCTCACCTATGATATCCATTTTCTCCCTTTTCATCTGATTTGCCACTGAAGTTATATCTGAGGATATTTTTAACTTAGTAGTTAATTATTGTGCACTAATGATGATGCATGAACAGCAGTCTGTAATATCAAAATGGCTAGAAATACAGTGTTAGGGTTTCTCAAACATTCTTGAGTCCAGACAGATGCTCAGAACATCAAGAATTTGTAGGATTTATTTTAAGGCAGTTGAACTGTCTGGATTTTGATGAGATTTCCCAGAATGTGGATTTTCTGGGCTCAGAAACTTGAAGCTTTTCTGTACAGTAAGTCACCAGGTTTCGCAGCATCCAGATTGGTGAAATCGCACTTTGGCAGCAGCCATCAATTACTCTCCTGATTGTACATTTGCAACTAAAAGACGTACTTTCATGCCCTCCAACAGCGTGAGTTTCGGATTCTTACCACGGCGACACCAGCGCCAACACACAGTTTCAGCCAGTTTCCTGCATTCAGAGTGTTTGCAAGTTGAGTGTTACATTCTCGCATGCTTGATTAGTGATTGACAGAAATACTGTACATCCATACCCATTTATCCAGCATATCGATAACCGGCATATAGCTAGACCGGACACAAGAAATAGGGGAACATTCCCACAATCCAAGCAGTTTGAATATCAGTCGCTCGCTAGTCCGACACCCAACCTCTGCCTTGGTTTGAAATGAGGCCCTCCCAGTCATCCCTTCCTCCCCCCATTCCCTCTTCTCTTTTCTCCCCCCCCCATCCCTCCTTCAACCCCCACCACACTCAGCACTGCCAGGCTTGTCTCCCTCCCTTCCCCCACCCCTGGTTGTCTCCCTCTCCATCCCCCCCACCCTCCCCCACCTCCACTTGTCTGTTGTGTGTGTGTGTGTGTGTGTATTTACCTGTTTGTATTTACCAGTTTGTAGTATACAGGAATTGAGCTAAGCTCGTGTTGTTTTTCTAGTCTAGTTTTAAACACATGAATGTTTTTTGCCTGCACCACCTCTTCGTCTAAGTCATTCCAAATACTTATGCTTCTGTTCGGGAAACTGGACCTTTTAAGATCATTAAGACATCTACTTTTCCTCAACTTCAAGTCATGACCTCTTGTTCTTCCATCATCCAACACAAAAAGATCCTCTCTATCCACCCTTTCCGATTCTCTTACATTTCTAAACCATGATCAAGTCACCTCATTCCCTTCTCTCGTGCAGTGTTGGTAACTTCAGTTTTTCCAATCTCTCCTCATACGTCAGTTCCCTTAACCCTTTGAGATTCCGATGACAATTTGGATCGTCATTTCAATTCCAACCTCAGAGATTCCGATGATGCTTTTGATTGTCATTTTAAGAAACTTTTGTAAAATATTCACCATAAATCGCATATATGCATTGTAACAAAGACTCTCGAGCGTGACGTCACGGAATGGTTGCTCTATGCGTGGCAGGTACTGCACAGCTGGTCTGCCTCATGGCTTTGTTTCTTTGTTATTTTATTGTTGGTGGATATTTTTCTCCAGTAGGGTATAAAATTTTTGGTTTTTGCCTAACTTCACCTCATCACTTTGACCTTTTATTTTATTTGTTTTCCATTTTGGAACATACTATGATAAAGTACAACTATTCAGCTTCAAGATAACACCACAACCAGCATCCTATCATAAAAAGTGCATTTGCACTGACCGATTAAAGAAAAAGATTGCGAAGTGAATATGCGACAGAGACTAAAAGACAGTTATGTATCTCTTTCCTTTTGCTTTACCGTGCAAAAAAAATGCAAAAATTACCATAATATATATATCATTGTAAACATAATTTATTGTAGTTTTGCATGGTTTAAACCAGATTTCTGTTGTATCTATCTATTGCCAGACGTCTCAATCCCGCACGGGGTGGTCACAAACAAATTGCCTCCATGTCACTCTGTCCCCTGCCATTTCACTACCACGCTTCCAACTCACCCCCCCCCTCTCTCATATACCTCTCCACTCCATCCCTCCATCTCATCCTCGGCCTCCCCCTCCCTCTCGCCCCTTCCACCTCACTCACATACACTCTCCTCGTCAGTCTTTCACTCTCCATCCTCTCCACATGCCCAAACCACCTTAACGTATTTCTCCTAACGCTTTCCATCACGTCCTCTACCACACCACAGCGCTTCTTCACTTCCTCATTTGTTAGTCTGTCTCTCCATGTGACTCCACATGCTCCTCTCAAATAACTCATTTCCACTGCTGTCACTCTTGACTTCTGTCCTTCCAATAGGGTCCAAGCTTCACTTCCATATGTTAGAGTTGGTATCACAATACTGTCATGTAACAACTTTTTCACTTCCATGCTCACCTCCCTGTTTCTTATCACTGCTTTCAACAAACCAGCAACCTTCCTTCCCTGCTGCACCCTTTCGAGCACTTCACCCTCCAGACTTCCATCCTTACTCATCGCACTACCCAAGTACTTAAATTCACTCACATTCTCCATATCCTTCCCATCCAATCTCACTGTACATTCACTGACTTCACTTCTCTCGAAGACCATCACTTTACTCTTCACTACATTCACCTTTAGATTCCGTTTCGTACACACTCTCCCAAACTCATCTACCAAGCCTTGCAGCACCCCTTTGTCTTCGCTCAACAACACAGTATCATCTGCAAACAACAGTACAGGGAGTTTAAACCAGATTTACATATCTTTATTAGTTTTTTTTTGCCGAATATTTTTCTACGGCAAGGTATAAAATTTTTGGTTTTTGCCTAACTTCAACTCATCATTTTGACATTTTATTTTATTTTTTCTCCTTTTTTGAACATACTATGATAAAGTACAACTATTCAGCTTTAAAATGATGCCAGAACCAACATTCTAGCCTGAAAATTGTATATACACTGAGGGATCAAAGAAATATATCGCGCTGTGAAGATGTGGGTCAGCTTGAGAGTGGCTGACTCTAGCACAGACATAATGTGCCCGGCCCAGAAACCTCATAGAGTTAAGCATAGTATCATCCTCGTTGCCACCAGCATACTCTAGTCTTGGTCTTATTATGGTCACTATCAACTCCCTCAGCATTTCCTGGTCCATATGATTAAGAGCCACTCTCATGTTGGTCAGCAATCCATAAGTTCCTATTCCATAGGGAGGTTACATTTTTGAGGAATTTCTTTGCTAACAATGGTTTCAGTACTGCTGTTTTTGTTGACTGTGTTGAAAAATTCTTAGCCAAAATTTACAGTCCAAAGCAATCTGTATACACAGTGGGTAAGGAGGAAATGTACCTTTCTCTACCTTTTCTCGGTACTGTGTCAGAAAAGATAGACAGGGCACTCAAATATAACTTTTCTATTTTCTATCCACAAATAAAGTTCCGGTTTGTTCATAAGAATAATTTTAAGATTCAGTCATTTTTTCATTGCAAAGACCGACTACCGACTGCACTCCGCTCGTCAATCATTTATGAATATAAGTGCCCTAGTTGCCATACAGGGTATATTGGAAGCACTATACGAGCTTTCAAGTTAAGGATTAACGAGCATAGAGGTCAGTCGAGCAGGTCAGGTCTCCCTGTGAGCGACCCTCCGCACTCAGCGGTAAGGGAACATTCATATCATTGTAATACTTCTGTTGATCCCAAGAATTTTTGTATAATAGACACATGTACCAGTAAGAATCTAAGAATACTTGAATCCATTCATATTTATAAACAAAAACCGGCCCTAAACAATTGTCTGCCTGCTGTCTCACTGAATATATTGTGCAGCTAAGTCCCCCCTGTAATTTAACACTATGTTTTTTTTTTCCCCTCTTTTATACGATGAGCCCATGCTCAAATAGTTCTTTTAGGCTTTTGATTAGCTTACAGGTCATTTTTATCTTTTTTAGATCCACTGAAGATGGCATAGATGAATTTGTCGAAACGACAAGACATAATAAAAGTGCTGTTCAATGCAACACTGATATTCCTTTTCCTGTACAAGTTGCAGTACCCTCAGAGCAAGCCTGTCTCTATCTATCTATCTATTGCCAGACGCCTCAATCCCGCACGGGGCGGCCACAAACAAATCACCTCCATGTCGCTCTGTCCCCTGCCATTTCACTACCCTGCTTCCAACTCACACCCCCCTCTCTCATATACGTCTCCACTCCATCTCTCCATCTCATCCTCGGCCTCCCCCTTCCTCTCGCCCCCTCCACCTCACTCACATACACTCTCCTCATCAGTCTGTCACTCTCCATCCACTCCACATGCCCAAACCATCTTAACGTGTTTATCCTAACACTTCCTATCACGTCCACAACCACACCACAACGCTCCTTCACTTCCTCATTTGTTAGTCTGTCTCTCCACGTGACTCCACATGCACCTCTCAAATAACTCATTTCCACTGCTCGCACTCTTGACTTCTGTCCTTCCAGCAGGGTTCAAGCTTCACTTCCATATGTTAGAGTTGGTATCACAATACTGTCATGTAACAACTTTTTCGCTTCCATGCTCACCTCCCTGCTCACTGCTTTCAACGAACCAGCAACCGTCCTTCCCTGCTGTACACTTTCGAGCACTTCACCCTCCAGACTTCCATCCTTACTCATCACACTACTCAAGTACTTTAATGTACTCACATTCTCCATATCCTTCCCACCCAATCTCACTGTACATTCACTGGCTTCACTTCTCTCGAAGACCATCACTTTACTCTTCCCTACATTCACCTTTAGATTTCGTTTTTTACGCACTCTCCCAAACTCATCTACCAAGCCTTGCAGCTCCCCTTTGTCTTCGCTCAACAACACAGTATCATCTGCAAACAACAGTACAGGGAGTTTCCAAACACTGCCCTCTCTCACTAGGGCCTCTCCAACATCCACTGCCCGACCTTGTATCTCTTTTATAACCCCATCCATGTACAGATTGAACAACCATGGAGACATGACACATCCTTGTTTCAAACCAACCTTCAGATGGAAAGATTCACTCAGTTTGCCATCCACACACACTGCAGCCTTTGCACAATCATACATACTCTTCACTGCCTTCAGCAACTTCCCATTCACTCCATATAATTTTAATACCTTCCACAATCCTTGTCTATCCACCCTGTCATATGCTTTCCCCAGATCCATGAAGGCTGCATACAACTTCTTGCCCTTCTCTAGAAACTTTTTCACTAAGGATCTAAGAATGAATATCTGGTCTACACAACCTCTTCCCTTCCTAAAACTTCCTTGTTCTTCTCCAACTAATTCCTCTGTTATTTCCCTAACTCTGTCAATAAGTATCCTACCATATACTTTTCCTATTACACTGAGAAGGCAAATGCCCCTATGATTACCACACACTGCTTTTTCCCCTTTTCCTTTGTACAGAGGAATAATTATACCTGACTTCCAGTCCTCCGGGACTCTACCCTCCTCCCAAGCCAGTCTGCACACCTTCCACATCCATTCTATTACTATCTCTCCCCCATGCTTCATCATTTCACCATACACTCCATCAGAAGGCAAATGCCCCTATGATTACCACACACTGCTTTTTCCCCTTTTCCTTTGTACAGAGGAAAAATTATACCTGACTTCCAGTCCTCCGGGACTCTACCCTCCTACCAAGCCAGTCTGCACACCTTCCACTTCCATTCTATTACTATCTCTCCCCCATGCTTCAGCATTTCACCACACACTCCATCAATTCCTGGGGCTTTCCCCATTTTAACTTTCTTCATTGCTTCCACCACTTCCATTCTACTGATTTCTTCCACTCTTTTCACAACCCTCCTTCTCCCCACCATTCCCCAGCCATTTATTATACTTGCATTACATTCATTCTCCATGTTCAACAGTTCATTAAAGTGTTCTCTCCATTTGTTTACTTTTTCTCCCTTCTCCACTAGTAATCTACCATTTTTATCTTTCACACCCCCACTGACTTCGTTGGCACCCTGTCTAGCTCTCTTTACCTCTTTCCAGAATATATTCTTACATTCCCTCCACTTTGCACTCAAATTCCTTCCAAATTCCTCATTCAGTCTCTTCTTACTCTCTCTTACTAATCTTTTCACCTCTCTCCTCCTCTCTACATATAACTCTCTCGTCTGTCTCTCAGCTTCTTCGATGCCCCTGTTCCTCATCCACTCATTATATGCCACAGCCTCTCTCACCTCTTCAGTCCACCATGCTGTTCCCTGAACCCCTTTTCGTCTTCTCTTCACCCCACACCACCTCACATGCTGCACAGATTTCTTCTGTGAATATCTTGCACACACCTTCCACGTCCCCCATCTACTCCAATCTATATTTACCCAATCGCTCCTCCACTTCCCTTTTATATTCAGCCTTTATTCCATCCTCTTGTAACTTTTCTACTCTTCTTGTAAGAAATACTTCCTCCTGTCCTTCCCTTCTTCTCTTCCTCCATCTTGTTTGGATTCTGATTCTGGCCACCACTAAGTGGTGGTCAGAAAGTCCACTCCCCCAACCTCTATATACTCTTGCATCCATTATACATCTTCTCATCCTTTCATCCACACACACAGTCAGTCATTGCCTTCCGTTCATTCATTCCACCGTCCATCCTTCTTACCACTTGCCATGTATACCTATGGATCATTTTGTGCCTGAAGAGGGTATTAGATAACACCAACTCCCTCCCAGCACAAATGTCCACTAAAGCACTGTCATTCTCATCCATCTCTGCAGGCACACCCCACTCACCAACCACTCCATCCACCTTCTCATTCCCTACTTTTCCATTCATATCTCCAATCAGAAACATTCTCTCATTCCTTTCAAACTTTTCCAAGCAGGCTTCCAGAACTCTTCTCTCACTCTACTTACATGATCTTCCGTTGGTGCATACACGCACACAATTGCCCACATTTGTAGTCCAACTTTCACTCTTACCCACACAATCCTTGACCCAACTGATCCATACTCTCTTACATTCTTCTTCCATCTGTTGCTCACACAATACACACTCCCTCTTTCGCCCTCTCATTCTCACCCACTCCCGTGCATATACCCCATCCATACTCCCATTCTCTCACACTCTCACCTCGCCATTTAGTTTCAGTTATTCCACATATATCCACTTTCACACTCTCAACCACCTGTACAATCTCTCTCTCTCTTTCACCTCATCATTCAAAGCCTGTTTCAATACACTTAATATGTTTCATGTTTTTAGCATCATCTGCGAACTTACTCATGTAATTATTCAAACCCTTTGGCAAATCATTTACATATATAAAAACATTATTGGGGCTAAGACAGAGGGTACTCCACTAGTCACGTTTCTCCATTGTGAAACCTTGTTTCTTATAACTGTTCTCATCTGCCTTCCTATCAAATAATCTCCCATCCACTTTAATAGTTTCCCATGCACCCCTCCACAGGCCTTCAACTTCCACAGCAGTCTCTCATAGGGCACCCTGTCAAATGCTTTCTTGAAATCAAGATAGACACAGTTTGCCCATCCCTTTCTATCTTGTATTATGTCTATTACCCTGCTGTAAAAACTTTCTTTACCCCTGCGCAGTTGTTGACCTTGTACACGTGTTTTATTCGCCCGTGTATGGAGTACAGCTCTCGTATGGGGAGGCTCCCTACGTGCTTCTCTTCTCAATAGGGTGGAGTCAAAAGCTTTTCATCTTATTAACTCTCCTCCTCTTACTGATTCTCTTCAACCTTTGTCTCATCGCCGCACTGTTGCATCTTTATCTCTCTTCTATCGCTACTTCAACGGTCACTCTTCCTCTGAACTGTCTGCTTGCATCCCTCCACCTCTATGACGGGCACGTAGTACCCGTCTAGCAACAAACTCTCATCCCTTTTCTGTCCAACTCTCTAATGCAAGAGTTAACCTTTACTCCCAGTCCTTCATTTATGCAACTGGTCAACTCTGGAACTGTCTTCCTCTGTCTGTATTCCCTGCTTCCTATGATCTCCAGTCTTTCAAACGCAGTGTGTCTTGGCATCTCGAAATGAATGGATCTTGAATTTGTCTCTCTTTTGTATTGTTTTTGCTTTTTCTTGGAAGGAACAGTATGTGGGCCCATGGCCTCTGGTTCGTTCTTCCTTGCATTGAAAAAAAAAGAAAGAAAGAAAAAAAAAAGATCTTCCTTCCTGAAAACCAAATTGTCCTGGTGTTATCACTTCATATTCTTCTAAATTCTGTATCCATCTTTTTCTAATAATTTTCTCACAGATTTTACAAACAATCCTTTTAATTGACTTCCCTATCTTCTCCCTTGAAGACTGGCACAATACTTTCTCTTTCCCAGTCTTTAGGTAACTGTCCATTTTCCAGCGAAGTCTTGATGATGACATAAACAGGCCACACTAACAGGTCTGCACATTCCTTCAGGATCCATCCAGCCACACCATCTGGTCTCATTGCTTTACTCACATCCAAAACCCTCATCAGCTGTAGCACCTCATTCACATCAACTGTAATTTCTGCCATTCCTGTAATCCTGGGTTTCATTTCAGGTTCCCCAAATTCCTCTTCCAACACATAGACTGACTGCAGCCTGTTGTTCATTATTTCGCACAATTCTTCTTCTTATCCGTAAGTTTCATCTCCATCCCTCAATCATATTATACTGTCCTTAACTTTCATTTTACCATGTACTGTACAAACCTATAAAATAGTTTCGACTATTTTTTACATTTGGTTACAATATTTTTTTGCGTATTTCCTTTCTTCCTCTATCCACACCCTTACATATTCATTTCTTACCTGCTTGCACTCCTCCCAAGCTCTTTCACTATACCTTCTTCTCACTCTATTCCTTGCTCTTTTTCTTGCCTCATGTGCCACTCTACATCTGTTGTTAAACCATTCTTTCTTCCTTTCCATAGCTGTGGAGAATTTTGGGACATATTTACTATCTCCTGTTTCATATACTTCTATCTATCTGCCTATGTATTGCCAGATGCCTCAATCCCGCACGGGGTGGCCACAAACAAATCGCCTCCATGTCGCTCTGTCCCCCGCCATTTCACTATCCCGCTCCCAACTCACACTCCCCTTTCCATCAAAAACTCGTATTTTTCATCAACACGTGTGATTGCATTCATTTTACTCCGGTCTGCATTTTGGAAGAAGTTCCTCAGGGAAGCAAACTGTGCTTTCCCATAATTGTATCTATTTTCTCTGTGTTTTTCATCTCTTTCTCCTTCCCTTACTCGTGCCACTTCCATCTCAATAACCAGATGACCTCTTTTACCAAAGAGGCATTGGTAGGTTTTGTTCCTCACATCATTAGGGTCCTTTGTGAATACTAAGTCAAGCCTTAATGGTTCATCGTCTCCTCTAATTCTTGTATTTTCTTTAATTAATTGGGTTAACAGTTTTTCTATCACTAGTTCCATTAATTTATTTCCCCATGATTCCTCATTGTTCTCAGCATCCATATTTTCCCAAGCAACTTCTCTCTTTTAAAATCTCCCATTATTATTATTATAATTCTTTGTTCAATTAACATCTTTAGTTTAATAATGGATTCTCTTATTATCTGTTCATAATCTTCTTTTGTCCATGCCCATATTTTGGGGGGCATATAAAATACTGTTACATCTATTTTTTCTCCATAACAATCTTCTATTTCAGTTCCTGAAAGTACAGCCATGGTATTTTAATTTCTATATTTTTTACTCGTTGGTCATTATGGGTTAAAATCATTATACCTCCCCCATACTTGCTTTCTTTATCCTTCCTCCAAATATTATAATTTTTCCATCCAAATAATTTCGTATCAACATCTCGGGCCAACTTAGTCTCCACCAGGCATACAATTTCAGGTTTGTTTTCATTTATATAGTCTCCAATTTCCCCTTTCTTAGTTATTAAGCCATCTACATTACTATACATGGTACTTAGATTTACTGCCCTGGTTTTATCAATACTCTCTTCTCTTTTTCGTATTCATAACCATCTCCTTGTTTCTTTCACTTCTAGTTCCTCACATACCACTTCCTTACCGTCATATCCATCAGTCTACAAAAAAGAAATTTACATTCATCCTTTGTCTTCCTGCCATTTTTTCCTTTACTTGTTCCTTCAAAGATTTTAAAACTTCTCTTTCTTCTTCATTCAAATCTTTTCTTTCTATAATATTTTCCATCCCTGCCTCTTTACTTAGTTTCCAGGTCACTTTAAGTATATTGTTTACTACAGTTTATGATGATAGCTTAACTCTCATTGGTCTTGCTTCCCCTTTCGTATACGACCCAATCTTCCTTACATTGTCAATTTGTTTTTCCCACTTGTTTCCTTCGGGATCGATTTTGCCTAGCATTTTTCTCGCTTGATTCGAGTCTCTCTTGAGTCTCACAGAGCTAACCTTTTCTTCCACCTCTCTGTTTTCAAGAATTATCACACGTGTTCCTTTCTACAGTTTCTCTCACTATTTTCTCTTTTTTCTTCAGTATTTTCACTACATTTTCTTCCATTTTTTTCATGTTCATTGAATGAATTCCCTTAAGCTGACCACTTTCTTCTGTTCTTCTTCCACATGTGCCCACTTTGCCTTATGCTCATCTAACAGAGTACTCACCTTCTCCATTTTGTTCTTCTCTCTTCCAGTTTTCTCCTTAATTTGATATTTTCTCGTTTCAAATTCTCAGTCTTCTGGTTAGCTGTCTCATTGGCCTGTATCAGACTCTGTTTAGTGTTTTCGGCGTGTGTGTATTTACTTAGTTGTATTTACCTAGTTGTGATATTCAGGAAATGAGCTATGCTCGTGGGGTCCTGTCTCTGTTTCTTAATAAGTCAAATGTTGCTTTGAACTCGTTTAAGTTTTTAGACGGGACGATCTCTTTGTCCAGACTCTTCCAAAGGTCTGTGCATCTATATGGAAAACTAAATTTCTTTATATCCTTCAAGCCGCTTGGCTTTTTCAGTTTCATTCTGTGTCCTCTTGTTACTTTCTTGTCCCATACAAATAGATCTTTTCTGTCAGTTTTATCTACTCCCATCATGGCCCTGAACACTGCAGTCATGTCGCCCCTCTCTCTCCTTTCATCCAAGGAAGGCAGATCCAGCTTTTCCAGCCTCTGTCTCTACGACAGATCTGCCAGGCTAGGGACCATCTTGGTTGCTCTTCTTTGAATTCTTTCGATCATGTTTATATCTTTCTTTTTGCTTTGGGATCACTCTACTGCTGCATATTCCAACCTGGGGCGGATCATGGCCACTATCAATTTTTTCATCATCTCCTCATTCATGTAATGAAATGCTCCTCTTATGTTAGTCAAGAGTTTTTATGTCTCTCTAACTGTCTTGTTAATGAGTTTTTCAGGTGACAAGCTATCCTTGACCAGCACTCCCAAATCTTTCTTTTCTCTCGCTTTTGTGATTGGTTCATTACCCATCAAATAATTCAGTGATGGCCTCTTGGTACTTTTACCCATTTCCAATACATTTTTCATTTTTTTGCATTGAATTTCATTTCCCACATCCAGCTCCTATCATGAATCCTATCTAGGTCCTCCTGCAGCATTTAACAGTCATCCTCAACTTCTGCTTTCCTCAAGATCTTTGCATCATCAGCAAACAGACTTGCATAACTGTTCATTCCATCTACCATGTCATTTGCGTAAATCAGGAACATTACTGGCACTAACACAGAGCCCTTTGGGACTCCACTTGTTACTTCCCTCCATCTAGACATCCTGTCCTTTATTACTGTCCTCATTTGTCTGTCTCTCAAAAAGTCTCTCATCCAATCCAGAAGGTTTCCCTTCAGTCCACCTACATGCTCCAATTTCCACATTAGTCGCTTGTGGGGTACCTTGTCAAAGGCTTTCTCCAAATCTAAATACACACAGTCCACCCAACCGTCTCCCTACTGTAGGACGTCAATCACTCTTCAGTAAAAGCTCAACCAGTTGGAAACACATCACCTTCCACTTCTGAATCCAAACTGACTTTCAGCCATAATGTTCATCCCTCCAGATATTTTATCCATCTGTTTTTCAGGATTCTCTCACACAATTTTGCTAGCATGTTGGTCAGGGACACTGGTGTAGAATTCAGGGTTCTTCCTTGTTTCCTCCCTTATAAATTGGTGCCACATTGGCCCTGTTCCATTCCTGAGGCACTTTCCCTTCTTCCAGAGAACAAACAATTAAACCGTGGATCTGATCCACCAGTTATTCTCAGCATTTCTTCAGTACACAATTGGAGATTCCATCCGGTCCTGGGGCTTTCGTTACAGCTTGAGTTTCCAATAATTTATACACTTCCTGCACTTCCACTTTTATGTCTTTTATCACTACGTTTCTAGTCACTCCCTCTCCCTCCACAAAACCTCTTTCTTTAGTGAAAACCGATTGGAAACATTTGTTCATTATTTCAGCTTGCATTTCTGCATCTTTATAGATCTCTTCTTCGACTTTCAGTTTAGTGATTCCTTCCTTTTGTTTCAATTTGCTGTTGACAGATCTATGAAACAGTTTGGGTTCTTCCATACATTTGTCAATTATACCCTTTTCAAAGTTCCTTTCTTCCTCTCTATGGATTCCTGTATATTCATTTCTGATTCTTCTGTATTCTTCCTTTGTTCTAGTATTACCTCTCTTTCTCCTGTTGTTTCACGCTGTGTCCCTCTCTTTTTGTTATCATACACCTTCTGTTAAACCACTCCTTTTTCCTGTTTTCCTTCCCACTTACTCTTGGCACATATTTTTCCACTCCCAAATTATGGAGGTCCAGAAAGATATCTCACTTCCTCTGTATCTCTCTAGTTTCTCTGAATTTTTTCCAATCCGCATTTTCGAGAAATTTCATGAATCCTGTAAAGTTTGCATTCTCAAAGTTATTTCCTTTATTCTTTCCTCTTCTTTCTGCCTATGGGAGACTCTGCACTGAGTGACAAGCCAAATTATTTCCTGTACACCAGGAAACCATTTACTATGCTGGGTGTAACCATATAACCAAATTATGGCGCCCGGTGGTTTAGTGGGTAATTACGGCGCTCCAGTCGGATTGAGCTGGTGAAGGTTTATATCCAAGTGATGGTTGAGGTGTATTGCTCACGTAATGCCACTCAAGGATGAGTGAGGCTGGTCACTCTCATCTTAAATGTCAGGACCAACTTGCCTAGCCCCCGGGCTTCTACACTTCTCATGGGACAGTGCAGGATTGGATGATGGATGGATGGATATCTTTTCTGCCTATAAAGCTCATCTCTTGGCACCACATTCCATTTTATCATCTGGAACTCAATGACCACATGATCACTTTTTCCTGTAGGACACAGATATTTCAAAGATTCAGTTACGTCAGGTTCTTTGGTTAGCAGTAAATCTAGTCTTGCTGGTGTGTCATCACTTCTGAATCTTGTCTCTTCTTTGACCCACTGGGTCATTACATTATTCATTGCAATATTTAACAGATTAGTGCCCCCACGAATCTTCACTGCCTCCTGAGACCCATTCCTCCCAGTTCACCTGTTTACAATTAAAATCACCCATCAGAATTATGTTGTTGCTTTTCTCAGTCACTTTCTGTAGATAACTAACCATGTCTGACAACATCTGGTATTCATTGTCATTCCATGCCCTTGTCTTAGGAGGAACGTATACAACTGCCATGTGTCTCTTGCCATTCTCTCCAGTGTCTAATTTCATATTTATCACTTCAACCTTACCCTCTCCCATTTCCACAGTATCCACATTTATGTTATTCTTCACAGCTATTATCACTCCTCCTCCCATTTTTTCTTTTTTGTCACTTCTTCACAGTTTGCATTTACCATTTCCCATATGGATATCAATATCCTCTCTTAACTTGGTCTCTATAAAGCACATAATACAGTCACAACTCGTTATACGTTGAACCAGTATACAATAATTCGCTGTAATTATAACAAAAAAGTTACACCCCAAAATCCGATTTACAATAAATTCCCCTCTATAACGATACTGGCATCGGAAAATTTCATACGAAGCGCCAGGCGCACGCAAGGCGACCATTGTTTGTCTCAGGCAAGATGGCAGCCCCCTCGTGCAGAGCCTTGTTTTGGTTCAGTTGCACAGTCCCACCAGCCCTTGAAAGCCCTGTCTTTTCCACTCGTTCACGTGTGTCCCCCTGCTATCGTCACGTCTCAGCCAAGCATCATATTACAGTATACCTGTACCTCGTATAGCACCAGGCCAATATTACCGTAGTGTGATATAATGTGTTGTTGCAATGATTTACTGTACTGTACGTGAATAACGCTGCCTGTATTGGTGTGATAGTGTTTGTTTTGGTGAATTACTATACTGTGGATTTGTGTAAAGTCTTGGGTAGGTGACTTTGGGAATTTGAGTTGACGTAACCCCCCTTTTATAATGTATTTCAGTCTCGCGATTTGCAATAAACTCATTATACGTTAAGGTATGACTTGACGTAACCCTATCGGATGATGAGTTGTGACTGTTTCTGGTTCATGTTGCCTCAAGAAATCGTTGATTTCTAACCTTGCTGATATCAAACCATCAGCATTAGTATATGCCACTTTAAAAAAATTTCCATTCCCCCTCCCCCTCTCCCTTTCTCCTTCGGTATCACTTCCTCAATTTCTGATCCATAATTCTCCCTTAGAACACTGTCTTCTCTTCCTCTGTTCTCTGTTCATTTTTTTGCCTTTGCTTCCTTTACTAACTCCTTTATTTTAGCTCTTTCTTCCTTATTTGCATCCCTCCTTATCCAGATATTCTTGTTTGATAATTTCCATGTTCTGTTGATGATTTCATTTATCATCTGAGACTTAAACTTTACTTTAGGTGGCCTTGACTCTCCTTCCTCCTACTTTCCTAAACTAAACCCTTCTTCAATCTCCTCTTGAGCTTCATGGTTACCCTCCATAACTGTTGATACTATCTCTTTCACCTTACTCATTTCTTATCTATCCCTTTCTGATCTTACTGTCATATGTCTCTCTGATCTTACTGTCATATGTTTTTCTTTAACTCCTGAAATTATCACACATTTTTTCTTATTTGCTACATCCCTGACTAAAAATTTTCTACTTCTTAGTACCCTAACCACTTCCTTCTCCACCTTTTTCTTGTTTTGTTGTTCTGTAATCTCTTTCAAATTTATATTTCCTTCCTCTTGAATTTTCTTCCACCCCTTGTGTTGCTCCTTGATTTCTTTAATGTGCTCATCTTGCATCCTTGATTTTGATTCATACTCATCTAATTTACTTTTTATCTTGTCTCTTTCTTCTTCCAACCTTGTATTTTCCCTTTGAGCTGTTTTATTTCATTTGTGGAAGATTCATTACTCACTTTTAATTCTGTAGCTTCTCTTTCTTGTTCAGCATTGCGTGTGCAAATTTGTCTAACTTAGGAGGAGGCTGTAGCACGGGCCGAACAGGGTAGTACTCCCGAGGGGAATGGGAATACTGGTGATAGGGAGAGCTGGAGCTCCTGTTTCACTAGCTACCTAACCATCCCCCTTTGCTGGCCTTTTCAATGTGACAATAACATGGAGAGTAGACCAGCATACTCTCCCAAACATTTCCTCTAACTATCCTATGCACTACACCACATGCGCTTTACATATTACACAACGTATCCCACTACGTTACAGGGGTTGACGCCAGCAAGGGCATGCGGCCAGAAAACTTTGCCCTCACTACCTAGTGGCGGACTTTGGGGGGAGGCTTGACTGGGGTTCCGCCGGCATAGATCATGGGTCCGGGGCGAGATGGGGCTCGAACCTGTGCTACAGGGTACAGGGCATTGCGGTTCCCAGGCTGCCGCTTCTGCTCAATAGAGAGGGGCCCGAACCTGGGAGTAGCGCCCCAGGAGGCTGCCCTACCAGTGGGTGTATAATGGTGGGGCAGTTGCAGTGCCAAGCCGCACTTGGAGGGTGTCCCTGCAGCTGTCCTGGCAGGGTGCCCTGAGGCCACTACCACAGCCACAGGTAAGCTGGTGGGCTAGGGGTCCCAGATCCATTGCCTGGACCTGGGTCTGTGCAATGGGTCGGGCCTTTGGAATGTTTACCCCCCTTTATCTTACCGACTATGAACTACAAAAACAAGCACCAAAGCAAGCCTGAGGACAGCAAATCACCCAGGGGGTTTAGGGTGGGTTCGTGGAATGTGGGAAGTTTGAGAGAAAGAGCAGGGGAAGTCGTTGAGGCATTCAGTAGGAGGTGGGTGGATGTGGCATGTTTGCAGGAAGTCC
>JAGKTI010007182.1:3766-37822 GCA_018397915.1 Birgus latro
CCCTTCAACCTCTGTCTCTTCGCTGCACTGTTGTATCTTTATCACTTTCCTATCGCTACTTCAATGGCCACTGTTCCTCTGAACTGTCTGCTCGCATCCCTCCACCTCTACGACGGGCATGTAGTACCAGTCTAGCAACAAACTCTCATCCCTTTTCTGTCCAACTCTCTAATGCAAGAGTTAACCGTTACTCCCAGTCCTTCATTTATGCAACTGGTCAACTCTGGAACTGTCTCCCTCTGTCTGTATTCCCTACTTCCTATGATCTCCAATCTTTCAAACGCAGTGTGTCCAGGCATCTCGAAATGAAAGGATCTTGAATTTGACTCTCTTTTGTATTGTTTTTACTTTTTCTTGGAAGGAACAGTATGCAGGTCCTGGCCTTTGGTTCCTTCTTCNATGTTTAATAATGAACAGTTATGTCCTGCATCATCCTTGAACATGCTTGGGGTTTCATTCTCTCGGGATTTGTCTTGGAAAGAACATATTACATCTCTTGTGAAATCTGCTTCCAAGAGATTAGGTGTGCTAAGCCGATTCCGAACTTTCTTTACCCCTGCACAGTTGTTGACCTTGTACACGGGTTTTATTCGCCCGTGTATGGAGTACAACTCTCATGTGTGGGGAGGCTCCCCACATGCAGCTCTTCTCAATAGGGTGGAGTCAAAGGCTTTTCGTCTCATTAACTCTCCTCCTCTTACTGATTCCCTTCAACCTTTGTCTCTTCGCCGCACTGTTGCATCTTTATCTCTCTTCTATCGCTACTTCAATGGTCACTGTTCCTCTGAACTGTCTGCTTGCATCCCTCCACCTCTACGACGGGCACGTAGTACCCGTCTAGCAACAAACTCTCATCCCTTTTCTGTCCAACTCTCTAATGCAAGAGTTAACCGTTACTCCCAGTCCTTCATTTATGCAACTGGTCAACTCTGGAACTGTCTTCCTCTGTCTGTATTTCCTACTTCCTATGATCTCCAGTCTTTCAAACGCAGTGTGTCCAGGCATCTCGAAATGAATGGATCTTGAATTTGGCTCTCTTTTGTATTGTTTTTGCTTTTTCTTGGAAGGAACAGTATGCAGGCCTGTGGCCTTTGGTTCCTTCTTCCTTGCATTAAAAAAAAAAAAAGTCATGGTGGTCCACTGCTGTGTCCCAACCCTGCATTCCTTTGGTTGAGGTCAAGTTGATTCGGGTTAGACTTTGAGGCTGCCCTGCACAGTTGGGTGTAACCTGAGACAGGAGGTTCGTCTGGTATCTCCATCAGGAATCTGTCCAGAGCTTTTTTGAAGTCCTTTACTGAGCAACCCTTTTTGTCTCAGTTCTTTGGGGAGTCTGTTAAAGATTTTTGGCCCTTTTATGTTGAAACTGGATCCTAAGAGGGTTTAAATTTTGTGTGGTGCCTGGCTGGGTAATGCTCTTCTTGTACACTGCCATCTGGCATGGTCACTTGGATGTAGAACTATTCTTGTTGATTCTGATGGATTTGGAACAAGTCTCTCCAGGATCTTCCAGACATTGATTGTGCTATATCTCTCACTCCATCTCTGCTGAGAGTACATGTTCAGGGATTTTAGCCTGCTCCAGTAAAGTGATTTCATTCCCCTGATTTGGCATGTGAAGAGACACTAGACAGATTCAAGGATTTGAGTGTCAGCGACCTTATGGGGTGACCAGAGCTGGCTGCGGTAGTCTAGGATGGGTTGGACAAGAGCCTTCCATAGGGTCATAAGGCATTCCTCTTCTCTTGTGCAGAAAGTTCTTAGTATCCACCCAGCTGCCCTGTTTCCTTTCTTTACTGTTTCCTGAATGTGGTAGCTACTGAAATTTGCCATCTGCATTGAGATAAACTCCAAGGCACTTGACCTCACTGTTGCTGCTTATAGCTCATCCATCTTCAGTGCAGATGTCTGTTGAGCTTTTTAGATTTTGAAAGGGACCACATCTTAGTAGCTCATATTTACTGTTGTTAAAGACCATATTGATTTTTCATGCTCAGCTATATACAGTATTTAGGTCCTCTTGTAGTTTTTTCACATCACATAGTGGATTGACATTTTTACCAGTGTTTATATCATCAGCAAATGACAAGAGTGTTGAATCTCATCATCAATGTCAATCATCAGTGCGAGGAAAAAAAATGGTCCCAATACTTGGCCCTGAGGTTTGCCGTTAGTAACTGGTCTTTCTGAGGATGACGCTTCATTTGCTTTGACAGTCAGGGCCCTGGAGGTCAAGAGATCATGCAACCAGATGCCAAGATTACCAGAGATACCTAGGGTTCTCATCTTTTGGAGGAGTACTCCATGATCAGCCATGTTGAAGGCTTTGGCAAAATCAAGGAATACCACATACATATTATTGCCAGCCACCAACTGGTGTAGTAGGTGATCATGATGTCATAATAGCGGAGAGAGACATGACCTCCTATTACAAAAACCATGCTGGCTTTTGTTCATTAGTTTTTGGTCTTCTCGGTAATCAACAATATGATTCCTTAGAATCTTTCAACTATTTTGATTATGTGGGATGTTAAGACCACTGGATGATAGTTTTTGGAAAGACTTCTTTCTCCCCATTTGTGTATTGGTGTTATAGTGGCTCTCTTTTAGTTCTTTGGATATTTTCCCAGTGTCCAGTGATCTGTGCCAGAGAAGGTATAAGGGTTGTGCAAGAACATCTTTACATTTCATCAGTAATATTGCTTGGAACCCATCAAGACCTGGTGCTGAACGTGGCTTTAACTCACCAGTTGCCTTGATAACATCTTTACTGAAGCTAAAGTGAGTCAGGGTATGTTGCTGTTGTCTTTGCTGGGTTAGTCCTGAAGAAAAGTTGTGGGTCATGGATGATCTTTGTGTTGTCTGGTTTACTGTAGATTGTATCATGCCAAACTGATTAACAGTGGTGCTTTGTGAGATTACTGGCCTCATAATTCAGATTATTTTTTCCTTTGTTGCACCCACGCTGGTTGGTTATTTTGGTGTGCTCAGTAATATTATATCCGCAAATTGGGGGGGGGGGGCCAGGTTCTTTTCTGTGGCATTTTCACTGCAAATGTGTCGTTATGAAGGTTTCCATATCATCTGGTAAGTAATTTCTCTGATTGTGATGTGTCCTTTACCCTGCAATTGATCTCATCCCCAGCGATACCGAGGTGGCTGATGAGGCCTTAACTACATCTCCATAAGGTAAGCTGCTTTTTTTTTTTTTTTTTTGAGAATCTTGTTGCAGATGACTCCTACCCCTACAGGGATGTCAAGTCAGATACAGAATGAAATAAACAAAATTGTGTGAAATACATTGCTTGAAATCACATATAGGGTAACATTCAAATTGATCAAAACGTGAAAAACATACCCGAATCAAACCTATCATAACCAAACTAAACCTAACCTTGCCCTAACTGGGAGGTCCCAGACCTACCCTGATGTCATTAACCATCCCAAACTTAATCTGACCTTGAAAAGAAGCAAACCTTTGGGAGAAGGTGTTGTTTAGGCCTCTGAAGCCAGTTTGGCACTTTTGGGGATGAGAGCTGTCGCTGGGTGTAGGTTGTGTGTCATGACTGGAGAAATTATTCACTGGATGATACTGAAACCTCCATAAAGATGCATTTGCGATGGAGATGCCATAGAGAAGACTACCCCTAATTTGGAGATATAATGTCATAGAACACACAGAAATAACCAACGGATGTAGGTGCAACAAAGGAAAATTAAACCCATAATTCTTCCATCCTTGTAATTTGCCTTCAAAAATTCTGTAAGAATATTACACAACCCAGCATTATGTTACAGGTATTGATGTGCATGATCTCCCTAAGTATGAGGGGAATCTTTTGAAACAAATTAAATTACTGTACATGGTACCGTAGCAGAATTAGATTCCATGGTAGTATACTCACCCGGCAGAGGCACTGCCCTGGGAGCCCATGGGCAAGCAAGAAGCCCAATACTGTACTAATATCACTCCAGCCACAACAGAAAGTATAACAGTAATAACAGTGACTTGTGGAGTGTTCTGAAGAAGGTTATAGATTGGCTTGTTGGGAGAACTGACATAGGCCTTTAGAATAATGTTAAGGAGACACAGGAGAAAGGGGCTTCAGGGAATAGCATGGTGGACTGAAGAGGTGAGAGAGGCTGTGGCACAAAAGAAGAAAGCATATAATGAGTGGATGAGGAACAGGGGCGACGAAGAAGCTGAAAGACGGACGAGAGAGTTATATGTAGTGAGGAGGAGAGAGGTGAAAAGATTAGTAAGAGAGAGTAAGAAGAGAGTGGATGAGGAGTTTGGAAGGAATTTGAGTGCAAAGTGGAGGGAATGTAAGAAAATGTTCTGGAAGGAGGTAAAGAGAGCTAGACAGGGTGCCAACGAAGTCAGTGGGGGTGTGAAAGATAAAAATGGTAGATTACTAGTGGAGAAGGGAGAAAAAGTAAACAGATGGAGAGAACACTTCAATGAACTGTTGAACATAGAGAATGAAAGTAATGCAAGTATAAGTGGCTGGGGAATGGCAGGGAGAAGGAGGGTTGTGAGAAGAGAGGAAGAAATCACCAGGATGGAAGTGGTGGAAGCAATGAAGAAAGTTAAAATGGGGAAAGCCCCAGGAATTGATGGAGTGTGTGGTGAAATGCTGAAGCATGGGGGAGAGATAGTAATAGAATGGATGTGGAAGGTGTGCAGATTGGCTTGGGAGGAGGGTAGAGTCCCGGAGGATTGGAAGTCAGGTATAATTATTCCTCTGTACAAAGGAAAAGGGGAAAAAGCAGTGTGTGGTAATCATAGGGGCATTTGCCTTCTCAGTGTAATAGGAAAAATATATGGTAGGATACTTATTGACAGAGTTAGGGAAATTACTGAGGAATTAGTTGGAGAAGAACAAGGAGGTTTTAGGAAGGGAAGAGGTTGTGTAGACCAGATATTCATTCTTAGATCCGTAGTGGAAAAGTTTCTAGAGAAGGGCAAGAAGTTGTATGCAGCCTTCATGGATCTGGAGAAAGCATATGACAGGGTGGATAGACAAGGTTTGTGGAAGGTATTAAGAATATATGGAGTGGATGGGAAGTTGTTGAAGGCAGTGAGGAGTATGTATGAGGGTGCTAAGGCTGCAGTGCGTGTGGATGGCAAACTGAGTGAATCTTTCCATTTGAAGGTTGGATTGAAACAAGGATGTGTCATGTCTCCATGGTTGTTCAATCTGTATATGGATGGGGTTATAAAAGAGATACAAGGTCGGGCAGTGGATGTTGGAGCGGCCCTAGTGAGAGAGGGCAGTGTTTGGAAACTCCCTGTACTGTTGTTTGCAGATGATACTGTGTTGTTGAGTGAAGACGAAGGGGAGCTGCAAGGCTTGGTAGATGAGTTTGGGAGAGTGTGTAAGAAACGGAATCTAAAGGTGAATGTAGGGAAGAGTAAAGTGATGGTCTTCGAGAGAAGTGAAGCCAGTGAATGTACAGTGAGATTGGATGGGAAGGATATGGAGAATGTGAGTGAATTTAAGTACTTGGGCAGTGTGATGAGTAAGGATGGTAGTCTGGAGGGTGAAGTGCTCGAAAGGGTACAGCAGGGAAGGAAGATTTCTGGTTCGTTGAAAGCAGTGATAAGAAACAGGGAGGTGAGCATGGAAGTGAAAAAGTTGTTACATGACAGTATTGTGATACCAACTCTGACATATGGAAGTGAAGCTTGGACCCTGTTGGAAGGACAGAAGTCAAGAGTGAGAGCAGTGGAAATGAGTTATTTGAGAGGAGCATGTGGAGTCACATGGAGAGACAGACTAACAAATGAGGAAGTGAAGGAGCGTTGTGGTGTGGTTGAGGACGTGATGGGAAGCGTTAGGAGAAACACGTTAAGGTGGTTTGGGCATGTGGAGAGGATGGAGAGTGAAAGATTGACGAGGAGAGTGTATGTGAGTGAGGTGGAGGGGGCGAGAGGGAGGGGGAGGCCGAGGATGAGATGGAGGGATGGAGTGGAGAGGTATATGAGAGAGGGGGGTGTGAGTTGGGAGCGTGGTAGTGAAATGGCAGGGGACAGAGTGACATGGAGGCGATTTGTTTGTGGCCACCCCGTTCGGGATTGAGGCGTCTGGCAATAGATAGATAGATAGAGACACAGGACCACCTTATTTTGTAGTTTCCTTTTGTTTTATTCTTCACCATGGTTCTTTGTGGGGTTCTTTGAGCATTTTTGTATTGTTTTCCAAGTTTCATTGGTAGTTATTTCTTTTGAAAGTGGTGAAAAGTGTTTAAAAAGAGTTGTTTGTTTTCAGTCCTAATGGCGCTGAAGACAAATGGATGTCATCTTGTAGTGTGTGAAGACAGATGTCATTTTTTAACAAAATTACCCATATCCGTGCCTAGTTATCTAATCATATTTCATTGTTTATTGATGGATCCTCTTCATACTCAAAAATGCACATCTGAATCAGTTCAAAGGTAGTTTTTTAAGGGCTGGTCCCATTGCTTCAAAATGGAGAAGACATAATCATACTGAAGGAGATTATGGAGTGTTTGGTTAATTCTAGGTAGATAGTCACATTCCAGAATAGACATTATTTTGTGGTATTATAATAATGGGAATTACACCTAAAGTGTGGAGACAAATTAATATGCTCATCACTTAATTTATAAAATTCAAAACAGTTTGTCTTTTGTAAATATCCTTTTCATTGGTAGATACAGGAGTGGGGGTGAATTGTACAGCTATCATCCATGTCTGTACACTGCAGCCTTGAGTAAGGCAGTATTTATAGACATAACACAGACCACAGTACTCAAAACCATGTTACTTAGATTACAGTATATGTTTACATGTGTATTTGCACAACTCAGTCTGGCCACTTTCCATAAGTCCCCCCTTTACCCCTTCTGCCCATCCTACCCCACATAAATGACCATGATTGACACTTACCATCATGTAATCACTGTAGCAACATATGACAGTTAAAGGACATTAACATGATAGTAACAAAAGTTAGACTTCTTACATGTATGATGATGTTGCATATCTCCCCAGCACTCCCCTCGCCCCCCAACACTGATGTTGTCACGGCATGGCAAAGGGTCAGTGACCTCTGTCAGCACCTTAAAAAAAAAAATAAATAAATAAATAACGTGGCTAGACCATGGTGAGACTTGAGAGGTGAGGTGGGAGTGGGACCAGGGCTGGTGTTTTTCTGTTGTGTGGTATGATGTCACATTCTGCTATAATGTCTACTGCCCATTTTTATTATGAAATAGTGTTACTACAAATAGGTATGTTACATTGCAACATTGTTAAAAAAAATCATATGCTGTAATGAGGCGTTACCATTTCTAAATGCCATATAATAATAAAAACTGACAGGAGTATACAGTTAAACTGGCTTCTTTCCATGCCATTTATTGAGAGAAATGACAGTGTCCCAATAAATATTATGTACAGTTATTACTGTACTGTAGGTGTTTGTGAAGCCATAGTATGATATACATGGTATATTAAGCTATTCCAGTGGGTGGTGTGGATATTAAAGCATTATGTACATAATTCACGGCAAACAAGTTGGGATTATCCGTGTATTTGATCTTTAGTTACTCCTTAACATTCGAAGCAGAAAATGTGCCGGACCAAACAATGCAGAGAAAATGTGTACTTGGTAAGCCAGTGTATTGTCATACAGCTGTATCAAATGTCATATATATTGGAAAGTAAAGGTCAATAGTAATAGGACCCACCAGGATGTGGTTTGCAATGCCTTGTTGATTATCCAGACAGTTTCATGAACAATGTTGCAGGTAAGGCACTGTACTCTGCCATGGTACAGGCAGGAATGGCCACCCTCTTCTCAACAGTTAATGCCACATCATCCACACTCACTCTGTCATATATGTTAATTACATTGATGAATAAAAATGGGATATAGGACATCATAGAATATTTACATTTAGCACTATATACAATCAACCCCTACCTAAGACCTCAGAAGAATATTCAGAATTTTTCCGACACCCCATAGGACTAATGTCATAGCATTCTGACTGTATCGTCAACTTTTATTTTTGGGGGGGAGGGGGGATTAGCAGACGATATCTTACCAAACGGCAGCTCTGAGTGAGACTGTGGGAGTCGATTTGAGCCAGCTATGTATGATGGGGTGAGCTAGATACGTGACGTTTCATTTTCGTTTTCGTTTTTGAAGGCTCCAACATGCTTGCATGCGTCGGCCTTGGTCACCTAATGGCAGCTCTCCACGCTGCTCGATCCCTGGCAGCCTCCCTGTTCAGTCCCTTAACCCTTAAGTCACACTTAATGACCTCGTCCCATATCTTTCTCGGTCTCCCCCTCCCAACCCCTCCCCCAATATTAACACCTCTCACCCTCTGTTCCCAATTATCATCCCCCATCCTCTCCACATGTCCAAACCACCTCAGCCTACCTCTCCTCATCACAACACCAATACACTCCAGTCCCATCCTACCTCTCAACTCTTCTATCGTAAACCCAGCCCCCCCAGGCCTTGCACGCAGGGACGCACTGCACATCCACCTAATCATTGTCATTTCTGTACGTTTAAACCTGCGAATATCCTCTTCCTTTACTGCCCAGGTCTCACTACCATACAGCATCACACTCCTAACACATGCTGCATACAAAGACCCCTTAGCACGTAAGGAGAGTCCTCTCAATGTCAGGAGAGGCAACAGCTCCCTGAACTTCTTCCAACCACTTCTCACTCTAGCAACCGAGCTAACTCCAGCCCCACCTCCGGCACATAACATGTCTCCCAAATAACAAAACTCCTCCACACACTCAAGAGACTCACCTGCAAGTTCAACCCTCTCACACCTAACAATCTCCACCTGCTCTCCCCGTCATGCCGCGCACATGAAATCAGCATCATCTCGCAGTCTACCTCTAATACCACTACATCTCTTGTGCACCCACTTATCACAAACACCACACAAGATGGAATTACTTCCCACACCCTTGTGGCAAACTGCACATGGCCACTCTCCCTCTCCTCTGATTGTACGTCAGTGCATAGAAATGAGCTGTGTAACTTTGAGACAAGCCCTGTGTTACTCAAGATTTATCGCAGAGTTGGTGACCGCGTTACTCAACACTTCATTACTCAAGGTTTGATTATATTGATTATATCCAAAGTAGACTAGGTGGCTGGGTGGTCAGCATTGCTGACTGTGATGCTGCCATCCCTTTTGTGCCAGGGTTTGAATCCTGTTGCGGGCAGCTGGTGTCACTTGACTCAGGTGTCCATCCGCCCTTAATGGGTTGGTAGGTAGAATGAGTACCTAGGATAATACCTAAGGAAGGTAACTGTGGTAACTTGGAAGTTGCAGTGTCCTTGTATCTCAGGATATTGGGTGAAAAACCTGCCACAGGCTTAAGGGCCTAAGTTATGGAGGTGAGCACTATGGCCAGGCACCTCATGGCATCTGCCCCCACCTTATTAGGTAATGTTAAATGAACTTTATAAGAGGAGGAGAATCTCCCTCATTCCTTATTAACTAAGTACTGTATTGTAGCTACTTTAAAAACATTTGCAATAGATGTTTATAAAAGAGAATTGCATAGAACTGTATAAAGTGGTGAGTATATTAATTTAATTGTCCATTAATGAGGTGTATTTCCAAAAAGTTACCATTATTATATTTAATTATGTACCGTTACTTTTACTCATATCATTGTGTGTCACACTTGTAATGCATTTAGCTCTCCCCAGACAACTGACTACTTTATTTTTACTCATTTTACATGGTTTGTAAAATTTTGGTGTGTGAATCCCCTTCTTTGTGAACTGTAACCACAGCCCAGCTGTTTGTCATTTGCCATTCTAATGAATTTCAGATTATAAACTTTTGTTTGAAAATCACTGGAATGTAGCCAAATATGGTAGGTAGGGGCACCCAACATCCACTCATTCACTGAATTGCTGCTGTCAGGTGACTCTGTACTGAGTGACAAGCCAAATGGTTGACTAATCCAAGAAATCATTTACTCTGCTGGGTAGTAACCATATCACCTGTCCCTAGGATAGGGGAGAAAGAATACTGCCCCCATATTCTTTATGGGCTTGATGGTAAAAAATAAGAGAGGATTGACCAGGGTTAGCAGTCCCACACTATCTGTTCGTACACAGTAGTAGTGTGGCAGTAATAAGCAGGTTCGTGTGGCCTGTTGGAATGTGAGAGGTGTGAATGATGAATGAATGAGAATGGGAGTGGTGAATGTGTTCAGGAATGCAAGATATGCAGTGATGGCATTGTGTAAAACAAATATGAGAGGGTGTGGAGTGGAAGAACAGGAGGATGTGGTATATAAGAACTGGTATAAGTGCTCTTGGATGATGTAAGGGATTTGCTCTGTTGAATGATGAATGACAGAGAGAAGTAAAAGGTTATTGATGTATCAGTTTGCATGTATATGCAGTTCCAGTTTGAGAGGGTGAAAGTGGTAGTGATTTGTGCATGCCTTCTCTATCATGCCAGACACCTCAGTCCCATAAGGGGTGGCCGCAAACAAATCGCCCCCATGCTGCCCTGTCCCCTGCCATTTCATTGCCCTTCTAGCTAACCCCCCCTTCTCTATCTTAGATATTTCTCCACACCACCTCTCCATCTCATCTTCAGCTTCCCCCTCCCTTCCCCCCCTTCTCCACCTCACTCGCATACACTCTCTTTGTCAGTCTCTCGCCGTCCATCCCCTCCACATGGCTAAACCACCTCAGGGTATTTCTCCTAATGCTTTCTGTCACATCCACATCACAATGTTTCCTTACTTCCTTATTTGTCAGTCTGTCTCTCCATGTACCTCCACATGTTCCTCTTAAATAACTCATTTCCACTGCCTTTAACAAGGTCCAAGCGCTATCATGCTGTGACTTTTTTACTTCCTGCTCACATCCTCATTTCTTATTGCTGCTTTCAAAGAACCAGCAACCTTTCTTCCTTCTTGCACCCTTTCAAGCACATCATCTTCCAAACTTTCATCCTTACCCACCACACTACCCAAGTACTTAAAGGCACTCGCATTTTCCATTTCCTCATCATGTAACCTCACTGTACATTCAGTGACTTCATATCTCTCAAAGACCATAACTTTACTCTTCCCCGCATTCAATTTTAGATTCTGTTTCATACACACTTTCCCAAACTCATTAAGTAAACCTTGCAGTTCCCCTTCCTCTTCGCTTAACAATACAGTATCATCTGCAAACAACAGTACAAGAAGTTTCCAGACGCTGCCCTCTTTCATTAGGGCTGCTCCAACATTCACAGCCTTACCTTGTACTTCTTTTATAACCCCATCCATATACAGATTGACCAACCATGGAGACATGACACTTCCCCATTTCAATCCAACTTTCAGGCGGAAAAATTTACTTACTTTACTATCCACATGCACTGCAGCTGTAGCACCCTCATACATACTCTTCACAGCATTCTGTAACTTCCCATTTACTTTATGTATTCTTAATATTTTCCATATTCCTTGTCTATCCACTCTGTCATACGCTTTCTCCAAATCCATGAAAGCCACATACAACTTCTTTCCCTTCTCTAGAAACTTTTCCACTGAAAATCTAAGAATGAATATCTGATCTACACAGCCTCTTCCCTTCCTAAAACCTCCAGTTCCTCTGTTATTTCCATAACTCTCTCCGTAAGTATCCTGCCGTATACTTTATACACTAAGATGACAAATGCCCCTATGATTACCACACACTTCTTTTTCCCCTTTTCCTCTGTACAGGAGAATAATTATACCTGCACCTGACTTACAATTTCCCAGGACTCTAACTTCCTCCCAGGCCAATCTGCACATCTTCCATATCCAGTATGTTATGTCTCTTCCCCATGCTTCACCATTTCATCATATACTCCATCAGTTCCTGGAGCTTTTCACCATTTTGACTTTCTTCAGTGCTTCCACTACTTCCATCCTTCTCACCTCCCTCCTTCTCCCAGCTGTTCCCCAGCCACTTATACTTTCATTACTTTCATTCTCCATGTTTAACCATTCTGTGAAGTGTTCTCTCCAGCTGCTCACTTTTTCTCCCATCTCCACTATCAGTCTACTATTTTTATCTTTTGCTCCCTTACTAACTTCTGTATCACCTTCTCTAGTTCTCTTTATCTCCTTCCAGAATATTTTTTTTACATTCCTTCCTCTTTACACTCAAATTCCTTCCAAATTCATCATCCACTCTCTTCTTACCCTCTCTTACTATCTTTTTACCGCTCTCTTCCTCTGTACATATAACTCTCTCTTCTGTCTTTCTACTTCCTCCATGTCTCTGCTTCCCATCCACTCACTATATGCTTTCTTCTTTTTCACCACAGCTTGTCTCACTTCTTCATTCCACCGTGCTGTTCCCTGCACCCTCTTACATTTTCTCGTCACCCCACACACCACCTCTCATGCAGCACAGATTTCTTCTGTGAATATCTTTCACACATCTTCCACCTCCCCCTTCTACTCCAAATCATATTTACCCAATCACTCCTCCACTTCTCTCTTATATTCTGCCTTTTTTTTCATCCTCTTTCAACCTCTCTACCCTCATAGTATGGACTACTTCCTCCTGCCCTTCCCTCCCATTCCTGCATTGCTCTTGAACCTTGACTTTCACCACCACCACATGGTTGTCTGAAAGTCCACTCCCTCCAACCTTTGTATGCTCTTGCATCCATTATATAACTTCTTATTCTCTCATCCACACATAGATAATCAGAGGTTGCCTTCCATTCATTCAGTCCACCACCCACCCTGCTCATTGCTTGTCACATATACCTGTGGATCATTTTGTGCCTAAAGAGGGTATTGGCTATCACCAACCCCCTCCTCGCACCAATATCCACTAGAGCACTGCCATTTTCATCCACTTCTGCAGGTACACACCACCCACCAACTTACCTGCCTTCACATTCCCTACTTTTCCATTCATATCTCTAATCACAAACACTCTCTCATTCCTCTCAGTATTTTCCATGCATGCATCCACATTTGCCCAGAACTCTTTTTTTCACTCTGCTTGCATGATCTTGCTTTGGTGCATACGTACAGGCAATCGCCCACATTTGTAATCTACTTCCAGTCTTACCCACACAATTCGTGAACATCCATACTCTCTTATATTCTCATTCCATCTCCTCGTTTTCGTTTTCGTTTTTGAAGGCTCCAATATGCTTGCATGCGTCGGCCTTGGTCACCTAATGGCAGCTCTCCACGCTGCTCGATCCCTGGCAGTCTCCCTGTTCAGTCCCTTAACCCTTAAGTCACACTTAATGACCTCGTCCCATGTCTTTCTCGGTCTACCCCTCCCAACCCCTCCCCCAATATTAACACCTCTCACCCTCTGTACCCAATTATCATCCCCCATCCTCTCCACATGTCCAAACCACCTCAGCCTACCTCTCCTCATCACAAAACCAATACACTCCAGTCCCATCCTACCTCTCAACTCTTCCATCGTAAACCCAGCCCCCCCAGGTCTTGCACGCAGGGACGCACTGCACATCCACCTAATCATTGTCATTTCTGTACGTTTAAACCTGCGAATATCCTCTTCCTTTACTGCCCAGGTCTCACTGCCAAACAGCATCACACTCCTAACACGTAAGGAGAGTCCTCTCAATGTCAGGAGAGGCAACAGCTTCCTGAACTTTTTCCAACCACTTCTCACCCTAGCAACCGAGCTAACTCCAGCCCCACCTCCGGCACATAACATGTCTCCCAAATAACGAAACTCCTCCACACACTCAAGAGACTCACCTGCAAGTTCAACCCTCTCATGCCTAACAATCTCCACCTGCTCTCCCCGACACGCCTTACACATGAAATCAACATTATCTCGCAGTCTACCTCTAATACCACTACATCTCTTGTGCACCCATTTATCACAAACACTACACAAGATGGAATTACTTCCCTCACCCTTGTGACAAACTGCACATGGCCACTCTCCCTCTCCTCTGATTGTACCGCCACCAACCCTAGATATCATCACTTTTGTTTTATCTGCATTTACCCTTAAGCCCTTGTACCCCATACCATCTCTCCACTTCTTAAATCTTTCCTCCGCCTCCTTTTTCTTTCTCTGCAATCAACACCAAATCATCAGCATACAACATCTCTCATGGGAGTCCATCTCTGAAGTCACATGAGAGGGCTTCAAGCACCATGATAAACAACAGGGGACTCAAAACTGACCCCTGATGTACACCAACATTCACGGAAAACTCATCACTCAAAGCTCCATTCACTCTTACCTGGATGCGAGCACCCATGTACATGGCCATAACCACCCTAACCAGCCATTCTTCCAACCCTAGCTTTCTCACTGGCCACTTCACCACCTCTCTAGGGACTCTGTCAAAGGCCTTTTCCAAATCAACAAAAACAAAATACAATTCCCTTTTCTTTCCAATATATTTTTCCTGAAGCTGTCGAACAGTGAATATGGCATCAGTGCTCCCCCTGCTTGGCATAAACCCAAACTGCATCTCATCGATCTTCACTCTTTCTCTAATCATACCTTCTAGAACTCTCTCCATTACTTTCATTATCTGATCTAAGAGCTTTATACCTCTGTAATTTCCCCTTTCCATGGCATCACCCTTTCCTTTGTACACATTTACAAATACACTCCTCAGCCAATCATCTGGGACAACACACTCATATATAATCCTATTTATCAGGTCAGTGACTAACCTCACCCCAGTATCTCCTGAGGCCTTCAACATTTCGGCAGTCAACCCAGACACACCTGCTGCCTTCCCCACCCGCATCCTGCCTATTGCCTGACTCACAGTAGCAGTGTCAATCAAAGGCCAAGGGCCAAACACTGGATCAGCTGGCTCCAAACCTTCTCTATCCCAATCAAACTCCTCATACAACAATCGGCTATAATGCTTTCTCCATGCATCTTTACTATCCTCACTGTTCACCACTACCCTTCCATCATCATTCTTCACACACTGCTCACCTACAATGTCCCGATTATCCCTCTTCACCTGATTTGCCACCCTAAAAATCATATTTTTCCTTTCTCCATGATTTAGATTATCAAGTAAAAGTCTCTGTGACTCAGACTTCGCCCTGTATACCTCCCTTCTAGCCCTGCGCTTGGCAGCCAACTACTCCTTCCTGTTACCACCATTCTTCCACTCCTGGAAAAGCCTTCTTTTCTCCTTAACTGCAGCTTCTACACCCTCATCCCGCCACCAAGTTACTTTATGTCTTGGTGGGCCTCTTGTCCAACTGCATATTGCATTGGTAACTCTCTAGAGGTTGTTCTTAAGGGCTCTGTACTGTTCTTTAACGCCTCTATCTACGGCTTCCTGTTCAGCCACCACTCTCCTCATCTCACTATAAAAGGCATCCTTTACTGATTGGTTTCCCAGCTTCCATATTTTCCTCCTAGGTACATATGTCCTCCTTCTCATCACTTGTTCCTTAAGCACCATGTCTTAAATCAACAGTTTGTGCTGCTGCACACACTTCTCACTTCCTATAACTTTAACATCCCTCACTAATCTCCTATCAACCCTGCTGAATAGAAAATAATCTATCTGACTACTGTTTCCCCCAGACTCGTACGTAATCAATCTACTCACTCTTTTCCTAAAATGTGTGTTGCACACAATCATGTCCGTAGCCTCCCCAAACTCGAGTATTCTTTCCCCTTCCGCATTCCTCACACCATGTGCACATCTTCCATGGACTCCTTCATAACCTTGAGCTGCTTCACCCACATGACCATTTAAATCCCCTCCCAGAACCACTACCTCATCATCACCCATACCACTCACTACACATATTAAATCATCCCAAAATCTATCCTTCTCTGCATCATCCAATCCTACCTGTGGAGCATATGCTGATATAACTGAAATAATTTTCTGCCCGATCAAAATTTTCACTACTAATATCCTATCACTTACTCTCATAACATTCATGACATATTCCACCCATTTCTCTGCAACCAACACACCCACACCCCCATATCCGTCAGCTCCCCCCTGCCAAAACAACAATACATACCACCTCTTTTGCCCTCTCATTCTCACCTACTTCTGCATATATACCCCTTCTGTATTCCCAGTCTTCCTCTGTTGCTTCTCCATGTAGTCTCAGTTAATGCACATATTTCCACTTTTGCATCCTGAAGCACCTGGACAATCTCTCTCACCTCATCATTCGCACCCCATACCTTCCATGTTGCAATCCGAACCATGTCCTTTGTCCGGTTCTTGGTCATCACCTGTTTGTCCTTCCTGGTCTGAGGCTTCTTGTTTGTATTTTTAGTTAGTTGTTTTTTTTGGGGAGGGCCACTCACCCTCTACCAACCCAGTTGTTGACATGTGGGAAGCACATGTTGGTTGGTTATAAGGTTACCACCCAGCATATTAAATGATTCCCTGGTTTACAGGAAATCATTTGGCTTGCCACTCAATGTAGAGGCACCCTGAAATAGAGTACCACTACACTGAGTGGGTGGTTGATGGTCACCCCCTCCAACCTTATGAGGAGGAGAGTTTGGGGCCATTTGGATGGAATGGTAGGACAAATGCCCAGGAGTAGTACGAAATCTTTCCAAAAAGAAATAAAACTTTTTGAATAGCACACCAACTAGCTGACCTAGTGTGCTCGTAACGGGAGAGCTGTATAGCGACGACTTTGAGCTTTAGTCTAAGACTAGTCACGTCACGTCACATCACACAGTCATTGAGGTACCTGCACCTGAATGAACGTGTCTTTAGTTCACCTGGCAGTTTGTTGCATGTTTAACAGTGAAGAATCTTGAAGAGCAGTGTGTGTGAAATTCTATTTCATATTAGGGAAAAGTTATACGGAGACTTTTCAGATGTTGCAGCAGCCTTATGGGGGGGATTATTTGAGCCTTACACAGTATCACTAGTGGTTCCAGTGGTTCAAATCAGAAAGAACATCCACTGAAGACTGTCCCAATTCTGGAGGGCCTTCCACATCAAGAGATGATCACAGTGAGAAAGTGCATCCTGTGATCCGTGAAAATCTTTGCCTGACTGTCCATGAAGTTTCTGAAGAAGTCATAAAGTTTGTGCCACGTGATTTTGACTGAAAATCTGAAGATGCATCGTGTTACTACAAAATTTGTATCATATCTGCAAACAGATGAGCAAAAAGAGATTTGTTTCAAGTGAGTCAGGAGCTGTTTGATTGTTTGATTGCTGATGTAAACTTTGAAACTGTCAACACCAAACTACATGCACATTACACACTACACTTCCTATTCAAAATTAACCAAAAATGGCATCTTTTAACCAAGCCTCTGAGTCCTCAGGGGTGGGGGGGACCATAATGCCCCCACCATCCACCCCTCTCATGTTAATGACCCAGCAAGATGCCTGGAGCCACTGCCTGACTCACTTCTTCATTTCTGCAACATTTGCAGCATTTCCTCTAACTTTCTCTCTGTTGAGCACCTCCTCTCCTCCTCTGAACCTCACCGTGTCTTCCTAACTGAGACTCAGCTGTCTGAGGCAACTGACACCAGATCCTTCTCTGTATCCTCCTACTTTCTCTATACTCATTTCAAAGCCAAAGGTGGCTGTTGCGTATATGTTCGTAATGACTTATCTTGCTCTCGTGTTTCTTAACTTGTTTCTTCTGAAGTTTCTTCTCTCAGGCTTCGGCTTTCCTGTTATTCTCTGACTAAATATATCTGCGCTGTTTACTTATCCCCTAATTCTTCTGACTAGAAAAGTTCTTCGACTCTCTTCTGTGATGGAACACATCCTATCCATTTCTCCCTTCTCTGAAATCTCCATTCTAGGAGATTTGAGTTCATCTTTGGCTCTCCTCTCCTTTCACTGATTCACCTGGTGAACAAGCCTACATAATTTCTACCCTTAATGACCTAGAGCAACTTGTACAGCATCCACCCTGTATCCCTGACCACCTTGGAGAGAGTTCCAACATACTTCACCTCTTTCATACAACTAATCCTTCTGCTTATGCTGTAAATCTTTCCTTTCCGTTGGGCTCCTTGGATCGCAACCTTATTACCTTAACTTGTCTTATTGCTCCAGTAAGGCCCGTGGACCCTCCAAATGTCAGTTGTGGCACTTTGGAGCTGCTGATTGGGAAACCCTCAGACAATACTTCCTTGATTTTCGCTGGAATGATTATTATTTCCTTGGCCGAGAACCATCTTACTGTGCCATGCGCATTATGGAGGTTATTCTCTCGAGCATGGAAGCATACATTCCTTTCTCATCTCCTCTGATTAATGCAAAAACACCTTGGTTTAATCATGCTTGTTCTAATGCAAAAAAAAGAAAAAATTGGTTTAATCTCGCTCGTTCTGATGAAAAAAAAAGAAAAAAAGTTTAATCATGCTCATTCCAATGCAAAAAATCCTTTGTTTAATCATGCTTGTTCTAATGCTGTCTGCAACGAGAAGAAGGCCTGTGAAAGGTACCGGAGCCAGCCCACCCCTGAATCTCATCTTTTTTATATTTCTGCCTGGAATCGTGCTAAGTCTGTTCTCTCTCCTAAAAATAATTTCATCCATACTAAATGCTCTGAGCTCTTCAACTTGAATTCTTCCCACTCCTTCTAGCACCTTGCCAGAAACCTTTCTGACAACTTTACCTCAACATCCTTCCCTCCACTTTCCCATTCTGATGAGTGTGTAGCTATTTCTTCTACTGATAACACAGAACTCTTCGCTCAGACTTTCTCCTCCAGTTCCACCTTAAATTATTCCGGTGCTGTTCTTCCATCTTTTCCCCGCTCTGACTTCCTCATGGCTGATATTAAAACATCTTCAGTGGAAGTATTATCTGTCATCACTGGCCTCAATACTAACAAGGCATATGGGCCTGATGGGGTCTCTCGTGTTGTCCTCAAGAACTGTGCTTCTGTGCTTACACCCTGCCTAGGTAAACTCTTTTGCCTTTGTCCATCAACTTGTACCTTTCCTTCTTGCTGGAAGTTTGCTCTTATTCAGCCTGTCCCAAAGTAGAGTGACTATTCCCAGCCCTATAACTATTGCCCAATTGCTTTAACATCTTGTATTTCAAAAACTTTCAAGTCTATTCTTAACAAAGATAATTTAAAGCATCTTTCCTTTCACAACCTCCTTACTGATCGTCAGTATGGGTTCCGTCAGGGACATTCCACTGGTGATCTTCTCACTTATCTTTCAGACTCCTGGTCATCCTCCTTTCAGGACATTGACAAAAGCTTTGCCATTGCACTTGACATCTCAAACACTTTCAGTTGAGTCTGGCATAAATCTTTAATTTCCAAAGTGTCCTCTTATGGTTTCTATTCTTCTATCTGTACCTTCATCTCTAGCTTCCTTTCAGGTTGTTCTATGGCTGCTGTTGTAGATGGCCACTGTTCTTCTTGAGCTATCAATAGTGGTGTTCCCCGGGGCACTATCCTGTCACAAACTCTCTTCATTTTATTCATCAGTGACCTAAGCTGTACGTCTAACTCTGTGTGCTCGTACGCTGATGACTCCACCCTTTACCTTTCCATTTGCTTCCCACAGCATCCATCTCAGCAGTTACTTCAACAATCAAGGGATGAGGCTATGGCACACCTAATGTCTGACTTGGCTCATATCTCTGGGATAAAAATAACTTTGTTGTTTTTAATGCATCAAAAACTCAGTTCATTCATCTATCAGCCTGACAGAATCTTCCACAGGAGTACCCTCTAATTTTTAACAATATTCAGCTCAATCCTACATCATCTATAAGCATATTTGGGATTTCATTCTCTTGGGGTTTATCTTGGAAAGAACATATTTTCTCCCTTGTAAAATCTGCTTCCAAGAGATTAGGTGTGCTAAGCTGACTCCATACCGTCTTTATTCCTGCACAGTTGTTGACTTTATGCACGGGTTTTATTCACCTCTGTGTAGAGTACAACTCTCTTGTGTGGAGAGGCTCCCCACACACAGCTCATCTCAATAGGGTGGAGTCAAAGGCTTTTTGTCTCAGTAACTCCCCTCCTCTTACCGGCTCCCTTCAGCCTTTGTTTCTTTGCTGCACTTTTGCATCTTTAGCTCTTTTCTATCACTACTTCAATGGTCACTGCTCTTCTGAACTGTCTTCTTGCATCCCTGCACCACTACGGCGGGCACATAGCACATGTCTAGCAACAAACTCCCATCCCTTTTCTGTTCAGTTGTCTAATGCAAGAGTTAACTGCTACTCCCAGTCCTTCATGTATGCGTCAGGTCAACTCTGGAACTGTCTCCCTCAGTCAGTTTTTCGTACTTCCTGTGATCGCCAGTCTTTCAGACACAGTGTATCCAGGCATCTCAAAATGAATTAATCTTGAATTTGGCTCTGTTATCTTCTTTTTGTTTTTTTCTTGGAAGGAGCATTTTGCAGGCCCCTGACCTTTTGTTCCTTCTTCCCTGCATTAGAAAAAAAAAAAAAAATACACGGCCCCTTATCTGTGACTTTTGGTGAAGCACAAGACACCTGTCATCATTCAGTTGCCCCACTCCAGATTTGGCTTTTTTTTTTTTTTTTTAAGTTGAAATTTTCCCTGAAAGTTTGTTGATTTCAGACAATAGAAGAGATAGAAAAATTTACTACGAGTATTGCATACTCTCCTTGAAAATGCATTCCAGGATACATTCCAGAACTGGAAAAGGAAACGTTGGGAATGTTTTATGAACAGTGGAGGGGAGCATTTTAAGGGGAGCAGATGGTTGTTACTTATGGATGTACATTTGTTTTTCTTATATTTGTCTGATTTTTTAAATACAGTATGTTTTGTTACTTTATATGAGCAATAACATCTCAAAGTTTGAGTAAATTTGGTCGATTAGTTTTTACAGTACCAGTAGCAAGGCAGTCGCTTTGCTACTGGTGCCATGTAACCCAGTACAACCAGCTGCATGGTCAGGTTGCCGGTGACTAAACCAGCTTCCCTCACTGGTGTACAACAGTGAGGAGGGTGCCTTGGACACCTAGGTGAACGAAAAACAGAACCACTCAAAGGGCAGATGAACTCTTCTGGAGTCATTAGTCATCCAGTTACCTGCTGCCTTGCAGAGCATACCTTTTTAGGCAAAGCCTAGGAGAAGGAAACTCTAAATTCAAACCACCTGCTGCCTTGCAGGTTATACCTAAACAGGTAAAGGCTAGGCCCACCACTTAAAACTGTGGTTTTGCCAGTCAGGAAGGCCATCCGTGACAGCCAAACCAAATGGCCCAATCAACTATGATGACTGTTCCACTCAAAGAAATGGCCTGCAGTCCCCAGTAGCCTTTGAGTCGGCAGGGGGTGCTGAGAATCGCCGGGTATACTGATCATGCTAGAAGAGGAGGTGCGTTGTGAGTGTGCACAGTAAATGTTGGAATGATGGTGGGAAGAAGTGGAGAGGTGGTGGAGATGTTGGGAAGGAAAGCATTTGATTTGTGCTGCATATATGAGGTGCAGTATAAGGGAACGGATGCAGAATGTTTGGTGGGGGTAAGGAGAGGTACAAGTTCTGGTGGTCTGGGGAAAAGAAAGGAACCGAAGGTTTGAGAATGTTGGTGAGGGAGGAGTTAGTCGAGGATGTTACAGAAGTGGAGAGAATGTCTCCAAGGTTAAGATTAAGATTGTAGTGGCAGGAAAGGTCTGGCATATTTTTTCTGCATATGTGCCACGGATTGGTAGACCAGATAACGAAAATTAGGCATTCTGGGGAAAACTTGATGATGAAGCATGAGTACCAGACTCTGAGGTAATGATCATTGCTGGAGACTTGAATGGACACATTGGTACTGACCGGAGAGGGTATGAGGAAGTTATGGGAGTCTGGTCTGGCATATTTTTTCTGCGTATGTGCCACGGATTGGTAGACCAGATAATGAAAAAGAGGCATTCTGGGGAAAACTTGATGATGCAGCACGAGTACCAGACTCTGAGGTAATGATCATTGCTGGAGACTTGAATGGACACATTGGTATTGACCGGAGAGGCTATGAGGAAGTTATGGGAGTCTTCGGCTTTGGAGAGAGAAATAGAGAGGGAGAGAGGATACTGGAGTTCTGCCAGGGTAAGAATTTGAAAATTATAAACACAGCGTTCAAAAAGGAAAGAGAGATGTTGATAACTTACAAAAGTGGAGGAGCAGGAACTCAGATTTTTACTCTGAGAAAGGAGCAAGATATTAAATTGAAAGATTGTAAAGGTATACCAGGTGAAGCATGTCTGTCACAACATAGACTCTGAGCTATGGATTTGAGAGTGGAAAATATGAATGGAAGAAAGAAGAAGAAGGACGTTAAAAGAATAAAGGAGTGGAAATTGAAGGATGAGGAGATAAGGCTACAATTTTAAGAGAATTTTAAGAGAAGAAATGAGAGACAGAGAGGTGATTGGAAACACTTCAGGGATAATATAGTAGAGGCTGTGAGGGATGTCTGTGGAGAAACAACAGGTCACGGGAGAAAAGAAAGAGAGATGTGGTGGTGGCGTGGGGAGGTGATGCAGGTGATAAGTGAGAAGAAAAGAGCATTTAAAGTATGGCAGAGAACTAGAAAGGAAGAAGACAGAAAAGAATACAATGAAAAGAAAAGACAAGCAAAGAGAGAAGTGGCCAGAGCAAAAAGGGTGGCCTGGGAAAGTTGGATTAGAGATCTTGAGAGTGCACAAGGATGGACAAAAATGTTTAAAATTGCAAGACAGATGAGGAAGGAGAGGAAAGATATGGTGGGAGCAAAATTTATAAGGATGAAAATGGGGAAATAAAAACTGACGAGGCAGAAATACTGGAAAAGTGAAAGAGCTGCTTTGAGAAGCTGTTAAATGAAGAAAATAATTATGAGATAGAAGAGATGGGAAAAGTTGATGGGCCAGTTGCAGTGATAACAGAAGTTGAATGAAGACTGGGAAAGCTCCAGGCCCAACAGGTATAACAGCTGATGTGATAAAAAGGCTGAAAGTACTGGTGTAAAAAGATTGAAAAGGATTTTTAATAACATCATAGCAGGAGGACAGCCACCTGAGGACTGGAGAGATAGGTAGACAACGCCAATTTATAAAGGCAAAGGAGATGCCCTTCTCTGTGGAAAGTACCGAGGGGTCAAACTGTTGGAGCATGGAATGAAGATATTCGAAAAGGTGCTGGAAGGAAGGCTGAAGCAGATAGTGAAGATAGATAACTGACAGTTTGGATTTTATGCAGGTAAATCCACAGTAGATGCAATATTCATCATTAGACAGTTGCAGGAAAAGTTTCAACGGAGGAGGAAATGCTTGTACCATATGTTTGTGGACCTGGAAAAAGCTTTTGATAGGGTACCAAGGAGAGTTATAGAGTGGGCTTCGAGAAGACAGAATGTGCCTGAGAGACTCATTGCAGCTGTTATGTCTCTCTATATTGATACATTTTCAAAAGTCAAGACAATAGCAGGATCATTAGGAAATTTTGGAATAGGAGTTGGGGTACATCAAGGTTCAGCACTCAGTCCATTGCTGTTTAACATAGTAATGGAGGAGGCAACACAGGAATGTAGTGGGGAAGGCCCATGGGTATTGCCGTATGCTGATGACCTAGTGCTGACAGCGGAGACTAAGGAAGAAGTGGTGGAAATGTTTAATAGATGGAAAAATGGAATGGAGATGAGGGGAATGGAAATAAATATGGATAAGACAAAGGTAATGGTGACAGGCAAGAAACCAGTAGAAAGAATTCAGTCAGGAAAATGGCCATGTGGATGCTGTGGCAGAGGAGTAGGAGTGAACTCAGTCTTGTGCACGGAGTGTAATAAGTGGTCCCATAGAAGGTGTTCAGGTCTGCAGAATTTGAGAGGAGTGCAAAATTTCCACTGACCAGCCCTGCATAAGAAGAGAGGCGGAGGGAGATGAAGCAGAGGATGCACTAGAGGTGAATGGGAGCACACTACAGGAAGTGCAGCAGTTCTGCTATCTAGGAGATGTATTGGACTGTGAAGCAGGGGTGAAGAGATCATTTAGAACAAGAGTGGCATCAGCATGGTTAAAGTGGAAGGAAATAGCTAGCCTGCTGGTCAACAACCACATACCACTAAGACACAGAAGTAAAATATATGAGGCCTGCATTAGACCAGTATTGTTATGTGGTGCTGAAACAAGGGCTTTGACAGATAGACTGATGCATGTTCTGAGGAGTACTTGCTGTAGAATGTTAAGATACCTGGTGAGAGTGAGATGGGAGGACAGAGTTTTGAGTGAGGAGGTAGCCAGAAGATGTGGGGTGAAGGATCTCGATATTGTCTTGAGGCAGAAGCGGCTTAGATGGTTTGGTCATGTGAGGAGGAATGAGGAGGGGAACTGTGTGAGAATAGCAGAAGACCTGGAAGTGGTGGAACGTTGACCACCAGGAAGACCTAAGAAGACCTGGAAAAGTGTTGTAATGCAAGATATGGAAAGACTGGGTATTGGAGAAGATTTAATCCCGGATGGGAAGCAGTGGAGAAAAGCCATCGTACGTCCAACCCTAGTTTGAATATGGGAACAGAAGGATGAAAAACGAAGGTGATGATGATAATACGTGCTATGCTGCGTGTGAAAGGGTACGACTTCTCGTTCCTTAGACACGGAGGCTAGAGCGGGGTCCTCTTTCTAGACCGGATTGGGTCTCTTTAAGGCAACTAAAGGGAAAATGGCATAAAAACTCAGGGCAACAAACCTTACACATATATTACCTTAAATTATACTGTACTCTCATGCTTGACTAGAAAATAATATACACAAATAAGACAGGGCTGGAGGACTCTGTGACAGGTGGGTGTTGCCAGGGCTTGCTGTAGGATGAGGCCCGGCAGTAGTGAGGGGCCCAGAGTGGCAGCCTGCATCAGGAGGCCACTGGTCGTCGGTGTGTCCAGAGGGGTCTCCGTCAGGTGGCCGGACTGCTGATGTTCGTCTGGGGCCTTGTCAGGAGGCCGGGAGTGGTCTGAGGGCGGTGTGATGTGGGGGTTCTTCCTGGGGGCCTGAGGGGTCGGGCCTAGGGGCTGGGCCCGAACATGGAGAGTAGGTGTGCTCGTCAGCGCCCATTCTGCTGGACAGGAGGTCATCGACTGGGGCTTGGGAGGTCACGCCCCGGGGTCCTGGGGACATCTTGACTAGTCAGGGGGCTGCGGTCTCTCATCTGCTGAGCCTCCGTCAGGGGTGGACTGCAGCAGCTCAGTGGTGAAGAGCCCAGCAGGGATTGGGACTGCCGAGGGGCGAGCTGGAGGGTTAGGACCCCAGGTATCAGAGGGCCTTGCCAGGTCTCCTCCAGTTGTTGTTCTAGCTGGAGGGCATCCCCTTTAGGAGAAGGGGGGAGGATACTCAAGTCGCTACATGTAGACTCCATCAGGCCTGGGAAATCCTCAGGTGGGGAAGGCACTGGGGTACGGGGCGAGGGGCGGCACATAGCTGTTCCCTCCCCAGTGCGGCTTGTGCCGTCTCCTCCCCCATGCGGCTTGTGGCTGTCACTGAGGGTTTGTGCCCCTGGCTACCGGTGGGCATAGTGTGGCTTGTGGCCGTCACCCGCTCAAGGGCACCATGCCCTGTGAGGACTACACCCCAAGTGCAGCTTGTGGCCACCACAGGGGTGCAGGTGCGGCTTGTGGCCATCACCAGGGTAGGGTCCCTCCTGATGGAGGCATGGCTTGTGGCTGTCGCTGCTCCAGGGGCGCTGCTTGTGGCCATCGCTGCTCCGGGGGTGCAGCTTGTGACCGTCACCTGTTCCCCTTCTTTTGGGGGTTTTAGTGGGAGCGGCTTGTTGCCGTCACCTGTTCCCCTTCTTTTGGGGGTTGTAGAGTGGGAGTGGCTTGTGGCCATCTCCAAGGTGCGGCTTGTGGCTGTCACCTGTTCCCCTTTTCTTATAGGGTTGTATTGGGAGTGGCTTGTGGCCGTCACCTGGTGTGATTGAGGGATGGAAGCAGCTTCTGAGTGGCTAGCCGTCTCCTGCTGGCTATCTGGGGCTATAGAAGTAGCCCCACCCTGAACCTGGTGAGGGCTGGGCCAGCGGAGATGTAGTCCGCCACGTCTGATAATTCGGTGGCGAGTTACCTGAGCACGAGAGGGGCATGCAGGAAAGACACAGGTGCACCCGTCTTGCACGGAGCCTGCGCTGACTATTTCTGCCCCTTGGGTGTCTCCTCCTGGGGTGGGTGTCTCGGCCAGGTAAGGTTCATGGAGCACTTTGGTATTCTGCATTTCATTACATATAAAAAAAAAAATGCGAGAAATGGGAAACCAGGGGACATGTGTTAATCTGATCTCTATGATATTTGGTAGTTTTGCTAATAAAACCCTCATTAATTAATTGCCCTAAATTTTTTTTTTTAATATTCTTCACCAGTGCTGAACAAAAAAAAAAAATCCCAACATGCCTATGTATTTATCCCAGATTTTACCCCCTTTTTGCCATTTTCAAAAAATCATTACAGTCATGTTTGTCAATCTCTGAAAAAAATACACGCACCAAATGTTCCTCTTTCATTCCTCTTCTTGTAGGTATTTTACGTTTTGTCTTATGTTCAAAACTAATGGAGTTAATCACTCTGAAGGACAATAAGTTTAGTTCCGAGATATCACTCGTTTTCTGTTGACTTGCAGTGTCTGTACGATTAGAAACAACTCTGGTATCTTTTTTTATTTTATGAGTTGGGATTAGGGATGGTAATGAAAGAGGTAGAGGGTGTTGGAGAAGACGAAGTCAGAGAAAAAGACGTAGAAGGTTGGGGGTCATCAGGTGAGGTGGTGGTGGGGGAGGAGGGCAGATGAAGAAGGAGGTGGCGATGGTGGAGAAAGAATTGCTGCTTCCAACATGTTTTTCTCCCCTCGAAATGGCGTCAAATTCTTCTCTGCTGCTTTCCGACGTTGCAGTAGCTTCTTAGACGGTCTTCCCATCTTCAAAAAGTGTCCAAAAATGATAAGAAATGGCCAAGATTAGTGCAGACTGAGAATGGAATGAGACCAAGGCTGGCGTGTCTCACCTCTCCCAGTGTCAAATCATCTCCGGCATTTCCTGGCTTGCTGCCACCCTCCAGACACACACACACACACACACACACACTCCCATTGCCAGACGTATGACATAATTTTTGCAGAGAAAAAAGGAAAAAATCAGGAAAAAAAGTGGTCATATTATACATTGCATAAAAAATGGAGATTTCTGTAGAGAAGTGACCTCAAAATTAGAATTACAAAATACTTTTTTTTGAAGGGGAAAGAACTGTCATATGACTACCACATTTTTATAGAGAATGAGTGACACTCAGAGCTTTGTTATGGGGTAACGTTTGCAAAATGCCTTTTCACTCAAAAATCGATCCCTGCTGGTGTCCACTTTCCTTAAAGGAGACAGTTCTGATTAAGTTGTAAGTGTAACATTAAAGTTTTTTTTTTTAAGCATTTTTATATATTTATTTATTTTTTCTTTAATGCCTCGTAAATAGTTCTGAAAACATGAAACTGTTCCAGAAGGATGTGCAAGAATGTAGACAATAGGGCATAAAATGTGAGTGGTGTGAGGAATGAAAGTGAAAAAATATTATCAAATGGAAATGTAGCGAGGAGCAGATGGAAGAAATATTTTGGAAGGCTGATGGATGGGAATGGTGAAACCAGAATGGTAGTAAATAGAACTGAGTGTAGTTATATGGAGAGAAGTGTGGTGCTTGAAAAGTGACATTGGTAGAAGTGAAAAATGTGTGAAAAGTTTGAAAAATGGGAAGTCATCAGGTGTTAATAAGGTATATACCAAGATGAAGAAGAATAGTAGAGAGATGGAAGGGAAGTGTTTTTGAAATATGTAAGAAGCTTGGATGAGTGGAACTGTACTAGCAGAGCAGAAGATGGCTGTAATTGTACCCTTGTATAAAAATATAAGTGATTTGAGTGAGTTCAGAGGTTACCACAGTATAAGTTTGTTGAGTATAATAAGAAAGGTATGTTGAAAACTTATTTTTGATACATCAGGAGTAAAGGATACACCAGAAGGCCTGGTACAGATCCATCAACCACTGGCAAGCAACACCCATGCAGTTAAGTAATGTTCCCATATGGCTGTCAGTGCCTTGCATGTAGAGAAGTTCAGGGATTAGTATGGAGGTTTGGTTCCTGGGAGGATGCCAGATTTGTGTCCACCAGATTAACAGGGTCTCCACAGTAGGCTCCACATCACCCCATTATTTGGCTACATGGTAACCACATAGCATTGTAATTGTAGAGAGGTTCATGAATTAGTGTGGAGGTTTGGTTCCTAGGAGGATGCTAGATTTGTGTCCACCAGATTAACAGGGTCACCACAGTAGCCTCCACATCACCCCATTATGTTTCACTACATGGTAACCACGCAGCATTGTAAATAGTTTCCTGTGTTACAGGAAACCATTTGGCTTGTCACTCAGTGCAAAGCAACCAAAGAAGAGTAATATACAATGACAGGAAGGTTGGAAGAAATAGGAAGAGAGGAGGACAGACACTATAAAAGAATGATAGACATGAAGAAATAGGTAGCATTACATCGACTGAGTGGATGCTGGGCACCCCCACCTGCCATCAGGTTGTCATAGTGAGTGATTTAACATCAGTGTTGGAGTAAGACAAGGATATGTGATGTTCCTACAGGTGTTCAGTATTTAAATGGATGGGGCTATGAGAGAGGTAAAAATGTGAGTGATGGCGAGAGAGATGTGGAAAATAATGAATGGTCGAGGGTGGAGTATTTTACATATGATGTATGTTGAGTATGCTGTGCTGTTGTTTGATAGTGAACTGGAACTTTGTAGTTTGGTGTAGTGGTTTGTTAATGTCTGAGCTTTGTGCATTTAAAGTAAATATGGAAAAGAATAAAGCGATGGTTATTGAGAGAAACTGACATGGTGTGATATTCTGGTAAATGGAAAGAGACTTGAATTAGCAAGAGAGTTTGAGTACCTGGAAGCAGTGGTGGAGGTAAATGTGCATAGGAAGCGAAAAGTTGAATGGCATAGGGAAAAAAGGTGGATTGCATGGAGTATTCGTACCCACATTAACATAAGGATTTATGAGACTGGTGTGACATGAAAATGAAAAATTAAGAGCTTGAGCAGCAAAGATGGGGTTCTTGAGAAATGTTTTTGAAGTACATGTACTGCTTTGGCCCAGTTTGGCTCATAATTTAATCAGGTGATCAGAAGGTCATAGCCTATCAACCCTGTAATTTTAGTCAAAATTGCACGACCATCATCCACTCACTTGATGTAGTGCTGCCTACTTCTTCCTTAGCTTTTATCGTTCTTTTTCTGTGCCTGCCCTCCTTTCTTCCTATTTCTCCTATATTTCCTGTCACTTCTTACTGCTTTTCTCTCCTTTACAGGTGGCATTACATTGAGTGACAAGCCAAATGGTTTCCTGTAAGCCAAGAAACCATTTACAACGCTGGGTGGTAACCATATAACCAAACCATACGTTCTCCCTACGTGTCAACAAGTGGGTTGGTGGAGGGTTAGTGCCCCTCCCCGTAAAATAAATAACTCAAAGTCAAATGGCCACCCCTTACGGGATTATGGTGTCTGGCAATAGATAGATAGATAAAATTTTCACATAAAGTTGTACACCAGCAGACAGAGACAAACAAACAAATAGACAAGCTGAGTGAAAACGATACCTGTCCCTGAGCCCCCCGGGGTGAGGACGGGTAAAAATATCCATGGCATGAAGCTCCAGATCATATACTGTTGCTCCTTGTGTACACATGTACTGGTCTATCTATCTGTCTATTGCGAACGCCTCAATCCCACACGGGGTGACCACAGACAAATCACCTCCATGTCGCTCTGTCCCCTGCAATTTCACTACCCCGTTCCCAACTCACACCCCTCTCTCTCATGTACCTCTCCACTCCATCCCTCCATCTCATCCTCGGCCTTCCGCTCCTTCTCGCCCGCTCCACCTCACTCACATACACTCTCCTCGTCAGTCTTTCACTATCCATTCTCTCCACATGCCCAAACTACCTTAACGTGTTTCTCCTAACGCTTCCTGTCACGTCTACAACCACACCACAACGCTCCTTCGCTTCCTCATTTGTTAGTCTGTCTCTCCATGTGACTCCATATGCTCCTCTCAAATAACTCATTTCCACTGCTTTCACTCTTGACTTCTGTCCTTCCAACAGGGTCCAAGCTTCACTTCCATATGTTAGAGTTGGTATCACAATACTGTCATGTAACAACTTTTTCACTTCCATGCTCACCTTCCTGTTTCGTATTACTGCTTTCAACGAACCAGCAACCTTTCTTCCCTGCTGCAATCTTTTGAGCACTTCACCCTCCAGGCGTCCATCCTTACTCATCACACTACTCAAGTACTTAAATGCACTCACATTCTCCATATCCTCCCCATCCAATCTCACTGTACACTCACTGGCTTCACTTCTCTCGAAGACCATCACTTTACTCTTCCCCACATTCACCTTTAGATTCCGTTTCTTACACACTCTCCCAAACTCATCTACCAAGCCTTGCAGCTCCCCTTTGTCTTCACTCAACAACACAGTATCATCTGCAAACAACAGTACAGGGAGTTTCCAAACACTCTCTCACTAGGGCTGCTCCAACATCCACTGCCAGACCTTGTATCTCTTTTATAACCCCATCCATGTACAGATTGAACAACCATGGAGACATGACACATCCTTGTTTCAATCCAACCTTCAAATGGAAAGATTCACTCAGTTTGCCATCCACACACACTGCAGCCTTAGCACCCTCATACATACTCTTCACTGTCTTCAACAACTTCCCATCCACTCCATATATTCTTAATACTTTCCAAAATCCTTGTCTCTCCACCCTGTCATATGCTTTCTCCAGATTCATGAAGGCTGGATACAACTTCTTTCCCTTCTCTAGAAAGTTTTCCACTAAGGATCTAAGAATGAATATCTGGTCTATACAACCTCTTCCCTTCCTAAAACCTCCCTGTTCTTCTCCAACTAATTTCTCTGTTATTTCCCAAACTCTGTCACTAAGTATCCTACCATATACTTTTCCTATTACACTGAGAAGGCAAATGCCCCTACGATTACCACACACTGCTTTTTCCCCTTTTCCTTTGTACAGAGGAATAATTATACCTGACTTCCAATCCTCCGGGACTCTACCCTCCTTCCAAGCCAATCTGCACACCTTCCACATCCATTCTATTACTATCTCACCCCATGCTTCAGGATTTCACCACACACTCCATCAATTCCTGGGGCTTTCCCCATTTTAACTTTCTTCATTGCTTCCACCACTTCCATCCTACTGATTTCTTCCTCTCTTCTCACAACCCTCCTTCTCCCTGCTATTCCCCAGCCACTTATAGAAACTGTTCTCTCCATCTGTTTACTTTTTCTCCCTTCTCCACTAGTAAGCTACCATTTTTATCTTTCACACCCCCACTGACTTCGTTGGCACCCTGTCTAGCTCTCTTTACCTCCTTCCAGAACATTTTCTTACATTCCCTCCACTTTGCACTCAAATTCCTTCCAAATTCCTCATCCACTCTCTTCTTACTCTCTCTTACTAATCTTTTCACCTCTCTCCTCCTCCCTCCATATAACTCTCTCGTCCGTCTTTCAGCTTCTTCGATGCCCCTGTTCCTCATCCACTCATTATATGCTTTCTTGTGCCACAGCCTCTCTCACCTCTTCAGTCCACCATGCTGTTCCCTGAATCCCCTTTCGTCTTCTCTTCACCCCACACATCATCTCACATGCTGCACAGATTTCTTCTGTGAATATCTTGCACACACCTTCCACGTCCCCCATCTGCTTCAATCTATATTTACCCAATCGCTCCTCCACTTCCCTTTTATATTCAGCCTTTTTTCCATCCCCTTGTAACTTTTCTACCCTCCTTGTAACAAATACTTCCTCATGTCCTTCCCTTCTTCTCTTCCTCCATCTTGTTTGGATTCTGATTCACTCCCCCAGCCTCTATATACTCTTGCATCCATTACACATCTTCTCATCCTTTCATCCACACACACATAGTCAATCATTGCCTTCCATTCATTCATTCCACCATCCACCCTTCTCACCACTCGTCATGTATACCTATGGATCATTTTGTGCCTGAAGAGGGTATTAGCTAACACCAACCCCCTCCCTGCACAAACGTCCACTAAAGCACTGCCATTCTCTTCCATCTCTGCAGGCACACCCCACTCACCAACCACTCCATCCACCTTCTCATTCCCTACTTTTCCATTCACATCTCCAATCAGATACACGCTCTCATTCCTTTCAAACTTTTCCAAGCAGGCCTCCACATTTGTCCAGAACTCTTCTCTCACTCTACTTACACGATTTTGCGTTGGCGCATACACGCACACAATTGCCCACATTTGTAGTCCAACTTTCACTCTTACCCACACAATCCTTGACCCAACTGATCCATACTGTCTTACATTCTCCTTCCATCTGTTGCTCACAGCAATACACACTCCTTCTTTCGCCCTATCATTCTCACCCACTCCCACGCAGATACCTCATCCATCCTCCCATTCTCTCACACTCTCACCTCGCCATTTAGTTTCAGTTATTCCACATATATCCACTTTCGCACTCTCAAGCACTTGTACAATCTCTATGTCTTTCACCTCATCATTCTTACCCCTTACATTCCATGTTGCAATCTTTACCACGTCCTTTGTCCAGTCCTTTTTCGTCAACTTTGGGTCAGTCCTGGTCCGAGGCTTCTTGTTCGTATTTTTAGTACCATTTGTACCATTTTTCCATAAATATTAGGAATCCACTGTAAATGGTACCTATAATCATTTATATTGGCACTGTACAGTACCTGCTATATCTGTTGTTGTTGAGTAACCCTGGTCTGTCTGGCCAAGCAGACCTGTCATTTACAGGCAAACAACTGCCTCTGCTGAGCTCTCCCGTCTAGTGAACCAGTGTTACCTTGTTGTGTGGCGAGGCACTGGGAAGTGTGTGGAAGTTTGGTTCCTGGATAGACATCACATTTTCATCTCTCCACCCACTTAACGGAGTCTTCATAGTAGGCTTCGTGTCATCCTGTTGTTTGGTTGTATGGTTACCATCCAGTATTGCAAATTGTTTCCTGGGTTACAGGAAACCACTAAGCTTGTCACTCAGTGTAGAGCCACCTGAAGTGGAAAGAAAAGTAATAAAAAGTGACAGGAAGCATGGGAGAAATAGCGAGAGAGGAAGGCAGACACAGAAAAAATGTGATACAGGTGTAGGAAGAAGTTGGCAGCCCTACATGAAGTGAGTAGATGGTGGTCATCACCATGTACCACCTTTACTTTATCAGTATCTTTGTAAAATATATGTGAAGTCTTATATCATCAGATTATGTAAACTTATCACCAGATAACTTTTGTGTACTTTCTGTACTTGTACTTCTTGTTTTAACGTATACTATTCTCTTGGTAGGCAAGTCATCGCTGTGCATCCAGTTTGTGGACGGACAGTTTGTTGACAGCTACGACCCCACCATTGAGAACACATTCACCAAGAAGGTCAAGGTTGGTGACAGTTACATAATTTACACATTCTCTGCCACTGATATCTCCAGATAAGGAGTGATATATATACACTACAGTGGAACCAGACTGAGTTTTGTTTATTAGGTTATTAGTTTTATGAAGCATTGGTTAACCAGCTTACTTTCAGGCTGGCATCCCAAATGCCCAGTCAAATTGAAAGAGTCGGTCTCAGAATACTCCTCACTGGTATTCCAGTGGGCTTAGTCCTTTCACTCAATTAACATCATTTTCCTGCATGATGGACCCATCTCTCTTCCTTCTGTATCTTTCCTATCCTGTGCTAGTGACTTGACACTAACAACACACCAAACTCACCATGGAACAGAGAACTCCATGATTACCTGTACCCATTAGAACTCTGTATTAAATGAAAAAAAATTACTGCCTCACCAACCAAAGTAACCATCACTCATTTCATTTCAGTTTAGACCAACATAGCCCTTCAAGCTTCAATTGTACACTCAAATCACCCTCCTTGACCAGTCACTCTCTTTAGAATGGAATCTTGGAATTCTTGGAATCACTCT
>JAGKTI010007183.1:0-13328 GCA_018397915.1 Birgus latro
ACCACCTACAACAATAATCAACCACCACCACCACCACCTACAACAATAATCAACCACCACCTACAACAACAATGCAATCACCATCACAAACAACAATCAACAGCACCACCATCACCAGCAATAAAATCACCACCAACAACAAAATCACCACCACCAATAACAGCAATCACCACCACCACCAATGACAACAATCACCCTCACCACTAACAACAACCATGACAACTTTTCTCAACTTAATCCATACAGTGATGATCCCACAAATATTTACTGACAAAGCTCTGTTACATTTTCTTGGATAAAATATAATTATTACAGTGGACATATAACAGCACTGGGACCAACAACCCTGTCATGGTCTACTTTTCTCTATGTAAGAGTAAACATCACATACCAATATTCATTAAAAAATTGTAGTAGTACAATTACTAAATTCATGTGACTTCAAAAATGCAGTAATACTAATTATAATCTGGTAGACATTAAACAAAAATGCATGTTATGACAAATGCACAGAAAAGAAACAATAATAAAACCTAGACATGACACGAAAATATGTATCATTAAAAACTCTACAAATTACACTTAAATGCCCAATACCCCACATCTCCAAGTAACAGAAAAATCACCGTAACTCCAAAACCCAATAAAATACACAGAAAAAAGTGCCTAGTACCCCAAAGGCCGAGAAAGTACACAAAAATACCATACTACACTTTATTACAAAAGTGGTACAGTTGGTATTATCAACTAGTGACCAAGTGAACATCAAAACACGTACATACATACATACGGGAAATGAGTAGTGTGTATTATGGGGCTAGGGATTTGTGTGTTCCTATTGCCCCACCTATGGTTAGCACAGACACGACTATTCCATGCAGTTCTCTTGTTTTATGTAGCATTATTCTGCTGAGTAGAGATTAGGTCACACCCACACAAGATGCTTGCTGGTGCGGGTGTTTGGGGTGGGGATTCTGAATCACTGTCACCTTTATAAGCTTTTCGTCTAAACCCACCTGCTTACACATATCGGTGATGCAAAAATCCTACTTACACCCTGCAAAATCCTGCCTATACCCAGCAAAAATCCTGCCTACACCCTGCAAAAATCCTGCCTACATCCACCCACACAAGTAAGTATTTGGTGTGGACAATACCTTAGGTCTGGTAGAGCGAGATTTTTAACCCCTTCCATCCAATGACATTTTAAAATTTCATTCTTGCTGTCTCAAGTAGATTAAATTTAACTTCATCAAACTGACTGCTTGTCTTACTCTGCTCTATCAAAAAGAAACTCAATAATATCTATGGTACCTATATTTTCCCCTATGTTATTATTCCTTTAAGGTTAGGGCTACGATCTGTAAAGCCCACTAATATATTTTATCATTAAAAACTCAAATAATCTGCTTTATAAATTCTACCATCTTGGCAAACTGTCTTTAAAAATTCAAAAATTCTACATTACATATCCTACAGGGTAAAATCAGCTCTAAGGTTAAAGGAATCTCGATTACTTTACGATATCGCAAACACTGTACGTATTACAGTACCACTGAAGGAAGGGGAAGAAGGGTGGGCGTAACATGAGGCAAGTGAGTTTGAGTACAGTAAACCCTCGATATAACAAACCCCGGTATTGCAAATTTCGGATATAGTGAACGGCCAAATCGCGACAGAACTTCCCCCAGATTTTGCAAACAAATGTAATACCGGGGAAGTTCGTCAACCAGCCTACGGTGATAACAGCATCCTTTCCTGGCACAGTAAGTGTACTGTGACAGCACTACTTTATACTGTACTCGTATTATAAGTACTGTATATATAAGTACAACTTCATACAGTATTGTACAGTATTTACATGTACAACTTCATACAGTATTGTACAGTATTTACATGTACAACTTCATAAACCATTGAATTCTCCATATAAAACTTCACAGAGTAAGTTCAGATTGAGGTCATGCATGCAGGACCGAACGACTCCCGGATACAGCGTCCTAGGATCAGTAATCCCTCAGATAATACCAACCCTTGGATATAGCGAATTATAGGATATAGCAACCCACCCTTCCCCCCGATTACTTTGTTATATCGAGGGATTACTGCAGTTCTCAAATTCACTCAAGACAAGATGTTGAAATTCTCAAATATATATATACAATTGATTTCTTGCCATAACTAAAGATTAATTTTACACACAGAATTGGAAAAACTGTGTAGTAATAGCCTTTCATTAAGTCCTTTCTAAAACTTTTATCTATCATACAAGTTTACCCTAGTTTTTCTCAGCAGGTCTAAAAGGAAATGATATGGCAGTGATAAACAAGGGTGGTTAATAGAAATTACCAACTAAAAGTAGACTTCAATAACAATGGTCTCAAAAAGATTACAGTGAAATGCAATATCAGTAGGCAAAGGTTCCAGTAAGTAGATTGCCTTTTCATCCCCTCAGAGGAAATCATTTCTATAATATCAAATTTAATCAACTTGGGAAGCATCAATAGCACGGACGGGGTCAATGAATGCTACAACAACCCCTCCAGTTTAAAAGCCTCCCCTTCCAGATGATTTTATTAAACTTAGGAAGCATGTAGTTGTGAAGGGGTTAAGGAATTCTATATCTAACCCTCCAGCTTAAAATTTCTCCAAAGCCAAATAAAATCATCTGGACAGCAAGAATAAAATATAAGAAGAATTGTCCTCGGATAGGAGGGGTTAAAGTTACAATAAAATTCTTTGTATATGGCAATATCAACACAAAATTACCATTATGCAGGTCAATTAATTAGTAATGTGTGATATTATAAAAGTATTACACTGTACACACAATATTTTCAAGATATCTGATAAATTCCAAGTGCCTATATTGATACTTTTAAATATTTGATGAATTTCATAAATCTAACTTCTTTTTCTATGCTGTAATTACAAGATACTGATAGAATTTACAACAATAGCAGCAATATTTTTAATCCCATGCACACAATGACGCTTTATATTTTATTCACCACCATTCCATGATTTTATTAGCTCTGTGGACACTCCGTCTCCCCGAGTGCGAGAGGACTTTCTGAAGCCAAATATTTTCTGAAGTAGCTAGAATAAAATCAAAGGCTAGTCATTGCAGTGATGGGGCTTAATATTTCATCCAGTTATTCAAAAAATACAAAAATATGCAAACAGATATGATGCTAAGTTTATGAAATCGAGATCAAGGGTTGAGTTGGTAAAGGCAAAAATTATGGCTAATGGAAGGAAGAGAAGTATCGTGTACTGGTGAGAGAAAGGGAAGAAAGCAAGAAAGCATGTGACGATAAAGAAGCTCTGGGGTTCCCTGGAGAGAGCAAGTTGTCAAAGATGATGATGATGATGATTATTTCCAAGTTAAAGTTTCCTGCAGTTACCAAGTTTCAGTAAAATGCAATTCGTTTCGTTTTTGAAGGCTCCAACATGCTTGCATGCGTCGGCCTTGGTCACCTAATGGCGGGTCTCCATGCTGCTCGATCCCTGGCAGCCTCCCTGTTCAGTACTTTAACCCTTAAGTCACACTTAATGACCTCGTCCCATGTCTTTCTCGGTCTACCCCTCCCCCAGTATTAACACTTCTCACCCTCTGTACCCAATTATCATCCCCCAACCTCTCCACATGTCCAAACCACCTCAGCCTACCTCTCCTCATCACATCACCAATACACTCCAGTCCCATCCTACCTCTCAACTCTTCCATCGTAAACCCAGCCCCCCCCCAGGCCTTGCACGCAGGGACGTACCACACATCGATCTAATCATTGTCATTTCTGTATGTTTAAACCTGCGAATATCCTCTTCCTTTACTGCCCAGGTCTCACTACCATACAGCATCACACTCCTAACACATGCTGCATACAAAGACCCCTTAGCACATAAGGAGAGTCCTCTCAATGTCAGGAGAGGCAACAGCTCCCTGAATTTCTTCCAACCACTTCTCACCCTAGCAACTGAGCTAACTCCAGCCCCACCTCCGGCACATAACATGTCTCCCAAATAACAAAACTCCTCCACACAATTAAGAGACTCAACTGCAAGTTCAACCCTCTCACGCCTAACAATCTCCACATGCTCTTGCAGACACGCCGCGCACATGAAATCAGCATCATCTCGCAGTTTACCTCTAATACCACTACATCTCTTGTGCACCCATTTATCACAAACACTACACAAGATGGAATTACTTCCCACACTCTTGTGGCAAACTGCACATGGCCACTCTCCCTCTCCTCTGATTGTACCACCACCAACCTTCACTATCATCACTTTTGTTTTATAATAATCCATTCATCATCCAATCCTATGTCACCCCACAGAGGAGCGTACGAGCCCGGGGCTAGGCAAGTTAATAATAATAATCCCTAAGATGCATTCAGATATGCCAATCCCTAAAAAATCCCAGTCTAAGTAATTCTGAAATGAATTACCTTGCAAGGTAATCCCCCAAATGAGGTTTTATTTATGCCTGATGCAACATTAGACTCCACCCCATCCCTCCATCTTACCCTCAATCTCCCTGCTGCCCTCTCTTAATGATCCCTAATACAAAGACTAAAGCACAATTAATTTGACCAAGATCCCTTACCCATTTCCACTCAGATGATATACTGTACTGCAGGTTTGTTCTAAATTATGTAAAACTAAGTTTCAATATTACCTTAATTACACAATGTTTCAGTACTTAACAGTGCTTAAACAAACTGGAATTACTGACAAAATATTTTATCTTTAGTTTGTTCCAGCTTTGAATCTAAGATAGTTTGCATGTATTCTTTTCTTTTTCTACAAAAACATATATTCATTTTATGATTAATTACAAAATTCAAGTTTTCTAAATACTGAACAATCCCAGAATAAATGAGGACTTGCTGAAACAGGTCTATCCAATTAATTCCAAAAGGTGCAACCACAATCATATCATTTCCACATCACCCTATTCTCCACCTCATGCTGCCTATCCTCTCACATACATCTCTACCCCATCCATCTCATCCTCAGTCTCTCCCCCTACCCTTCCCCATCCACCTTACTCACAAGCACTCTCCTAGTCATTCTCCATTCTCTCAACTTGGCAAACAATCTCTTGGTACATCTCCTAATACTTTCCAGCATAAACAATGCTCCTCCCACAACACTCCTTCATTTCTTAAGCTAACTAAACTTGTCTAGGGTTGGCAAGAATAAAGTATCCAAGATGTCCCAAGATGCATGGAGTTAAAGGTACAAGACTAACCTAGACAATGGCAAATTTTTCATAACAGACTACGCTTCCCACATCTCTGGAGGATTCAAACCATAGTGACTAGCAAACTGACTGAATACTTAACCACTGGATCATTCCCAGTACTACCATCATGCCTATCCTGAATGTGAGCCCTATTATGCATTCAGAGTGGACATCATTGCCCATGAAGTGACGCGTGCAAGTATGTGCCATCATATGGGCACTACCAACACACACACAGTAATTCACAGGTCCAAGTAAATACAGCAGTTCTCTCATGTTACTGGCAGTGCTACAACATCCTTTTCCTCTCTCAACTACATCATTCTCATCCTTTAGCAGAACACCAACCGAACTTCATTTCTTTCCATCCTTTCCCCTATATACAGGGTGGGCAAAAAGGTACAGTACACCTACTTTTGGCACAAACTGTATAATCCCTATCCTCCTATTCTCAATTGGGGGAGGGGAGGGGGCAATAAAAATGGGAAAGAACAGAAGCTGAAGGAATTCCAGAAACTAACAATGTCCTGTCCGGGTTAATCACTCATTTACTCATCGATCAAACCTAAAAACACAGCTCCATGTCGCAGTATACAAATGAAGAAAATATGTTCCCATGAAGTCAGCTTACACTTTTGGCATCTTTCTAAAGTTATATAGAGTATTCCATCATCATTATCATCATCAGAAACATCCCTAACACTATCATCATCATTTGGCTTTTCCTTACTGCAAAAATTGGGGATCAACAATGCGGATGCTACCAATATTATCGTCATCAACATCATTAATCTTTCCATTAGTGTAACTCTTACTGCAAGAAAAGAACTCTGCAAAAGCTAACAATACCCATCCACTAAACAATGGAACAAACAAGTACACAGACAGCTAACTCTGCCAAGATGATTTATTACTGCCACTTATTCTTGCTACATCCAGACTGTTCTGTTCACATTAAGGGGGATCCATCGTAACAAAAGAATGCAAAACAATCTCTACCGTATTCACTTTTCGCAAGTTTGCTCAAAGCTGAATAAAATGAATCACTAACAGCAGGAACAAATTGCATGTCATTCTGTTAAACAGGTTTAAACATAGAATCTTCTGGTTAGCCAAATCAACTGGAAAACAATAATCAGGGAAATTACCTCTTTACAATACTGTATTGTATAATCATCATTTCAAGCTCTTTCCCTCACCAGGATTTGTGATGGAAATTAAATTTTACCATAGTGCATAATAAGAATAATAATGATAACTTCCTTTTGCCTATGGGTGACTCTACACTGAGTGACAAGCCAAATGATTTCCTGTACACCAGGAAACCATTTACTACACTGGGTGGTAACCATATAACCAAATTATGGTGCCCGGTGGCTGAAGGTGTTCTAATTGAATTGAGCCGGTCCAGGTTTATATCCAAGGGATGGATGGGGTTTATTGCTCAAATAACGCCTCACAGGGATGAGAGGCTGGTCACTCTAATCTTAAACGTCAGGACAATGTTGCCTAGCCCCAGGCTCCTATGCTCCTTATGAGGCCACGTAGGATTGGATGATGGATTAATAATAATCATCATCATCATCATTATCACCACCTCGAGCTATTTCCCTTAGTAAGGTTTTTCATAATCCTAACTTACAGTGCTAATCGGGTAATATGGCACATCTGTAAGAATAGTTTGGCACTCAATACGCAAGTAGGTCCACACGTGTTATAGAGTCAATGGGGGGGGGAGACTACAAATGATGATGTCTTTATATATTTTATTCTTATTCCTGTCAGATGATTCTGTTCAGCTTAAAATGAGTTCCCTTATTAGTGAAATCTGACCCCTTAATCCGATGACATTTACTATCATCAGACAATTTTGCTCAGTTTTGGAGAGATATTTCATACTGCAAAGTTAGATATAGCTTTCATTAACCTCACCTCAATAAGTCTATCCTACCTCAAACAATCTGGTAAGTAGGGAGAGAGAGGAAAGAAAAATATAAGAAGGCTGAGATTAAAAAAGGCTGTATCTAACACTCTTAAGACTGAAAGGCCAAGCTGAATAAAATAATCTGGAGACAGATCACCATCATCACCACCCAAACCTTCTTTCCCACCCTAGGGCAACAGCCACAATACTATTTATATATACATGAAGATGACTCAAGTGAAAAATCATTGAAGAATTCCAGACATAACAGAGACTATGCGCTGAAACACACTGTCTGTGCGGATGTTATGTGGCTTCAAAAATGTCAAGTGTCCAGGTATTATGTAAACAAAGCCAAGTAAAACGAAATATTTCTCACTTAACCCCAGATATTCAGTAATATTCTCAAAAATTCATTCTACTGTAATTTAATTTTATTTTACATGAGATTTCTCAAACTAAGGCATACAGCCATAATCAACTCCTTAAATACAGCAGACTGTTTCCAAGTTGGATATTGTCATCTAAAGAATAAAACTTAAAGACAAGACCGGGCTGCAGGGGGCAAATTTAAGATGGAAGAGTCAGGGATGAATAAAGTGTAGCATTAACCCCTTCAGTAAGAGAATGCCTATATATTTTTTTGTAGTTAATGTTGCTGTGGCTCCAAGGTCATGTGAAAAGTGAACACAGTTGACTGTTAATTAAGCTGCCTGACCATTCTCCTTTTAGGGGACAGAGAAGTAGATGTGGAACACTTATTTAACCAGACAGCTGAGCCACCTAACAAAATCACAGCCACCACCTGAAAGCATCCCTCTCCAGCACCATAGTTAAATTATTATGTTTAGGAGAGCCCATCCTCAAATGTGTATGGGGTTAATGAAGGCTAATGTCTAACCCCTCCCATTCAAAAAGTTATTTAGCAGAGGCTCCCAAGAATAAAATGTAAAAAGAAATCATCATAGTGAAGGGGTTAATACCTGATAATGAAGTGAGCTATTGAATAGGGTTAGGTAGTGTGTGTTCTATTATAATTCACAACTTAAGGGACATTTATCTATCTCAGAGAGGTACGTGGTAGCACTAAAAATGTAAATGAGTTCCTTATGGGGGGAGGAGAATTACTAAACTCTGTCCACACTAACTTGGCCAAAAATTATCAACTCTACTGTCTCTACATCTTGAATGCTGAACTGTTAACAAAAGATTAACAACAGAATACAATGCTAGTCATGAAAAAGTGATATGGAAGTGATGCAATGGGTAAGGTAATGTCTTATGGCAGAATTGTTAAATCTGTAATTGCAAGGGTTAAGTCAAACCCCAAATCCGGAGTGAGAAAAAAAAGTTTGGCCTATACATGTGTGTACCTCCTTGCTATCTGAAAATGTAAAGTGGAATGCAGGCTAATTATTTTCAAGCCTTGATTTCCCCTTGATTAGGGACTGCCACTGAGCTATGGGAAATAAGCTGCTGCAAAGAGGAAGAAAATCTGAGCCAAGTTAAGGTGAATGAGCTGTAGTTTTCTGTACAAGGGGGGATACGATACGATACACACATGTACTACGTTACATATGGTATGTTGATTTTGTCACGGGGTATTCAGCACACAACATGGATAACTACTGATGAGAGGAGTTTTATATATGATACAAAATGCATACAGTAGTCATTCCTCACTCCAAGTCAAGCATGTGTTCTGAAATACCACATTACCTATACATTTGGTACTATAAATTGGATACTGGCAAATTAGCTTCATAATTAGGCAGACACTACACAATTTCTCTAATTTGCTGACATCCTGACAAAAGAATACAAATAATAATAATGATACTATTCGTTTCGTTTTTGAAGGCTCCAACATGCTTGCATGTGTCAGCCTTGGTCACCTAATGGCGGCTCTCCACGCTGCTCGATCTCTGGCAGCCTCCCTATTCAGTCCCTTAACCCTTAAGTCACATTTAATGACCTCGTCCCATGTCTTTCTCGGTCTACCCCTCCCAACCCCTCCCCCAATATTAACACTTCTCACCCTCTGCACCCAATTATCATCCCCCATCCTCTCCACATGTCCAAACCACCTCAGCCTACCTCTCCTCATCACAACACCAATACACTCCAGTCCCATCCTACCTCTCAACTCTTCTATCGTAAACCCAGCCCCCCCAGGCCCTGCACGCAGGGACGCACTGCACATCCACCTAATCATTGTCATTTCTGTACGTTTAAACCTGCGAATATCTTCTTCCTTTACTGCCCAGGTCTCACTACCATACAGCATCACACTCCTAACACATGGTGCATACAAAGACCCCTTAGCACGTAAGGAGAGTCCTCTCAATGTCAAGAGAGGCAACAGCTCCCTGAACTTCTCCCAACCACTTCTCACTCTAGCAACCGAGCTAACTCCAGCCCCACCTCCGGCACATAACATGTCTCCCAAATAACAAAACTCCTCCACACACTCAAGAGACTCACCCGCAAGTTCAACCCTCTCACGCCTAACAATCTCTGCCTGCTCTCCCCGACACACCGCACACATGAAATCAGCATTATCTCGCAGTCTACCTCTAATACCACTACATCTCTTGTGCACCCACTTATCACAAACACTGCACAAGATGGAATTACTTCCCACACCCATGTGGCAAACCACTATTAATAATAATAATGACAATAATAATAAAAAACAATAAATATAACAAAGGTGCAATATCAATCTATCCACACTGTAACTCAGGCATGTATATGTGAATTATTTTGCACTAAGCCCCTTCCACCAATCAGCCACAGACAAATTAATCAACAGCAGATATACCAAAAGATGTTATATCAATCTATCCTCACTGTAACGCAGGCATGTATATTTGAACTATTTTGCACTAAGTCCCTTCCACCAATCAGCCACAGACAAACTAAACCACACAGCTTCAATTGACACAACACCTTGGCAAATTTCATGCACATGCTTTTTGGACTGAAACTATGACTATGACTCTCTGTGGCAGGTTTGTAGCAAGGTGTAATGATTCCTCATTCCTTGGCTGATGGATACATTTTCTCATGCAACTGTTACTCTAATTTGGGAAAACTAGCAAAATCAGGTTACAGGAAGTGATGGACTATACAGGTAGTACAAAACTTCTCTGTAATTAATTTGAATTAACAGGTAAAAGCATGAAATACTGTCAAACAAGCTGCTAACAATATGGATTTACTGTACCAATCTGTGGTATGAGATGAAGACTCACAAAAACACTAAAGCATCGCTAAGTTTGCTATTCCCAATCACACAGTAGACACTGGCATATAACTCTCCTTATTCATACAACCTGAACTATGGCAAGAATGTACAGTAATCCTGCTACTGCTTCTCGTATCAGTATTCCAGACAAATTCTAAGGGGGTATAAATACACATCACTTGCTTATTTACAGTTTTCATAGTTCCTGTACTATATATACATAATATTCCACCTTTATGTACACCCACAATGGAACCAAGTAAACGAGAATGATTTTGGAATGATATGGTCACAAATTTGCTTTTCTGGTCAAAAGAACTATTACTGTGCTTGGATCCATACTCCCATCACCTTGCAAGGTTTTCTAGCATTTCTTTTACCAGTATATTTTAGGTAGGAGATGGGTGGCTACCATCTACCTGGTGAGGGACAACCATGACTGTGAAATATGGCTTCAAGTTTGGTAGCCAGTCAACAATCATCACTCTCAGACATGAGCCACTCTGCCACAATACACAGTCAAATTACATGCTGAGATTTAATATTAGTACAGTTCTTAGAACACAGATTTCTTTCTCTGAAATGGTTTTTGTAACTCCTGGAAGTAACTAGCTGGTTTTCAAACTTGTTTTAGTTTCCAATCCATGAAAAAATACATCAGCTGGACCATGGCCACCCTCAATATGGGGACTCCTTCAAGAAGAGTGTGGCATCATATACCCAATTAGCTGACTGACAGATTTTTTGAGTTGGAAGAGCCAGATAAAGCCTTCCTTTATCTCTTCAGTACGAGACCCTACATCAGCTGATAAAACAGTCTAGGCTGTTGAAATCCAATACATTTAAGGGTAGATGACCAGCCTACTCTTGGTGGTATTTCATAAATGAACAATGTGCAGTCACCTCTTGGGGATCAAACCTACAAAAAGCCCTCTCTCCAACTGGAAGCAATCTAACCACAAGACTTCCATCCATCATCCAATCCTAAATTGCCCCACGAGGAGCATAGAAGCCTGGGGCTAGGCAAGTTGGTCCTGACATTTAAGATAAGAGTGACCAGCCTCACTCATCCCCGAGTGGCTTGCTTTATGTGAGCAAAAACCCCAACCACCCCTTGGATATAAGCCTTCATCGGCTCAATCCGATTGGAGCGCCTAAATTACCCACTACACCATCAGGCACAGAATGGGATAAATCACAAGAGAGTACTAAAGTACAATATTCTAGACAAAAATCACTACAAAAGATGTGCTGGAAATCCTAAGCTCATGAGAATATGAATCAAGTCTCTTAACCCCTTCAGTCAGATGAAGTATTAATAATCTTACCTTTTTTATCTCCAGACAATCTTACACGGCTTTGGCAAGACTTTTCGAAAAGGAGAGGACACACACAGCCTTATTTTACCCATTCAATGAAAGAGGTCCCCCCAAAATTTAAGTAAAATCATCCAGAAACTGCAAGAATAAACTACAGAAAACCACCTGCTTAAAAAGGTTAATTTCTTGATCATAAACTTGGCACAAGAGTTAAGAGTATTACATAAAAACAGAATAAAATAATAATCTAGTATGACCCAACAAAGTAATTACAGACAACTACAATATTAATTATGGAACCATAACATAACATCTGGCACATTACAGGTATCTGGGAATTTTGCACAAACTGTTAACCCACTGAAACCAGGAACGACCTTTTCAATTTATTCTTTCTCTTATGGCAATCTTATTCAGCTTATGAAACTTTCTCATGGCAATCTTCTCAGCTTATGATAGTCCCTCTTATGGCAATCGTATTCATCTTAAATTCTCTCTTATGCCATTCTTATTCAGATTATATTCTGCTTTATGGTAACCTCAAGAAACTTTTGACATGTTTTATACTGTAAGTTTGGATGCAGCCTTGATAAACCTTTTCCATACAAGGGGCCTCTCCTCAATAAACTGACAATAGTCTATCTATCTATTGCCAGACGCCTTAATCCCGTAAGGGGTGGCCACAAACAAATCGCCTCCATGTCGCTCTGTCCCATGCCATTTCACTGCCCTGCTCCCAGCTCACATCCCCTTCTCTCATATACCTCTCCACTCCATCCCTCCTCCTCCTTGGTCTCCCCCTCCCTCTCCCCCCCCCTCCACCTCACTCACATACACTATCCTCATCAGTCTCTCACTCTCCATCCTCTCCACATGGCAAAACCACATTAATGTGTTCTTCCTAACACTTCCTATCACATCCACATCCACAACACAACGCTCCATCACTTCCTTATTTGTCAGTGTCTCTACACGTGACTCCACATGCTCCTCTCAAATAACTAATTTCCACTGCTCTCACTCTTGACTTCTGTCCCTCCAACAGGGTCCAAGTTTCATAATAGTCATTCTTTAATAATCCCTTACCATAAAAAGGCCTTTCCTAAAACCCCTTTAATACAAGGGGTCTTCCTTTAATCAACCCCTTAAATATGAGACCTTTCCTTAACCCATGGATTGCATAATTACAGTTAAACCTAGATATAACGTACTTCAATAGACCGGAATTCGCTTTACTCGGACTCGAGGAGCTACTGAACTATATTCCTATATATCGGAAAAAGTCTGAGAAAGCCAGAAGCAGTCTGGATTGCCTGACCACTTCAGCTATGTTCACCACAATAAGGTAAATAAAAGACATGTTTATTAGTGTAAAGTACATTATTATTATTATTTTTTATTAATGTAGTGAAGATATAACACAGTGCAGTACTGCAATGGTAGTGAAAACAATTTAAAAACCATTGGAGCAATCCGGACTAATGTCTGATATATCGGAAAAAGTCTGGATTAGCAGGGGAAAGTCTGGATGTCGCTTTTATTGGAATTTTGCATTTTTCGGAATGGCTTGGGCCCCAA
>JAGKTI010007184.1:9190-20238 GCA_018397915.1 Birgus latro
GATATTCGCAGGTTTAAACGTACAGAAATGACAATGATTAGGTGGATGTGCAGTGCGTCCCTGCGTGCAAGGCCTGGGGGGGCTGGGTTTACGATAGAAGAGTTGAGAGGTAGGATGGGACTGGAGTGTATTGGTGTTGTGATGAGGAGAGGTAGGCTGAGGTGGTTTGGACATGTGGAGAGGATGGGGGATGATAATTGGGTACAGAGGGTGAGAAGTGTTAATATTGGGGGAGGGGTTGGGAGGGGTAGACCGAGAAAGACATGGGACGAGGTCATTAAATGTGACTTAAGGGTTAAGGGACTGAATAGGGAGGCTGCCAGAGATCGAGCAGCGTGGAGAGCCGCCATTAGGTGACCAAGGCCGATACATGCAAGCATGTTGGAGCCTTCAAAAACGAAAACGAAAACATTGTAATCTCGGCATGTTTTTCACATCCATTCCACTGTATCACAAAGTGAACACTCCAATCATATCTGCATAGCAAATTCTTCTATACTGAGTCCAGTTTCTGGGTACTGCATAGTTCATTTGTAGTTCTTATCCCCAACTGCTGCCTTCCAGAAACTTACTGAATATTTGTTACTCACCCAGTGTTCAGATTTCAGACCCTAGTCACTTAATAGTGCCTAGATTTAAAGATCCTTTGGTACTTAACATTTCTTCCCTTACTAGCCTGTGTGTTCAGATTTCGGATCTCAGTCACTTGATAGTGCTTATTAGAACTGCACAGTAGTTTGGTTCTAACTCTTTTGTATTTATTGTACAGTGCTTTGTGCTACATCAGGATCAGTATTTAAGAAAGTCTTGATATTAGTCTTAACTTTGGTCAGGTTTAGCCACAAACCCAACCTCCGTATGGATCAACCAGAAGTGATGTCAGCAGTAATGGCTGAAATGGGGGAGTACAAGAAACGAGGAGGAGGCACCATCGTTGAGAACACTAGTTTTGGCATCAAGAGGAATGTCAGATTCATGAGTGAAATCTCTCACAAGCAGGACATCAACATTGTGGCTGGGGCAGGTAATATGCTGTGGCCAAACTGTCCATGTGCAAGAGGTCTTTACTAGAGTATGTACAGTACTGCAGTACTGTTCCTTGGTAGAAGTGCTTAGAGGTGGCATTGGAATTTGTCATATAGGCTTTGAGACTATAAATCAGGAATTTCAAAATTTATCAAGATTAATTAGTGGTACAGTATATGGAGGTAGCTACCTACTATCCTTTCATTCTGTGTAGTACAGTATTGTCAGGTGATTCCACACTGAGCATAAGCCAGATGGTTTCCTGTAACTCAGGAAACCATAGCTGTGCTGCATTAGTTGGTGATTGGCATAAATGCCTGAATGAAATAGCCAAACCCTCGGCCCCTGTGCCTGAATGAAATAGCCAAACCCTCGGCCCTTGTGCTCCTAATGAAGCAGTAATGGATTGGTTAATTGATAAATAGAAAATTACAGGAGATTTTTTTCTTCGTTTTTTGAAGGCTGCAACATGCTTGCATGCGTCGGCCTTTTTGGATTGGAGCGTGTAGCATTTTATGACCGGATGCCCTTCCTGATGTCTACCAATGACCCTTGGGTGGATTCGATCCTCCTACCCTACGGCCAGAGTGGAGCGCTCTAACCCACTGAGCCACTGTAATGAATAAGGTTTTCCATGATAAGTGTTTACATAATGTGATTTCCTCCCAGTGCTGGAACACTTTCCCTGAAACCAGTTTAATTTGACATGCTTTCAACACTAAAGGTTACAGCATTATGTGCTTCCATTGTACACTTTCCAAAGTGATGTGTGTAAAATTTTTTGGTGTCAATCATCATCCTGTATTGATGAAAGTAAAAATTGCAGGGTATAAAGTTATGAATAAAATTAGTGTATTAATTGTTCACGATTGAATGTTTACATGATGAACTAACGAGTGACTCCTGTCAGCAAAAATAAATGAAAACTCTCACAGTAGGTACATCTTTGTAAGCCTTTTAAGTAATTATTATTTTTTTGTTTTATACCATTATTAGTACCATAGTTACTCCTCATCAGACAGCATTGGCAGAGTGCTTAAAAGTTCATCTCAGTGGGTGGTAATGGGTCAAGGAAGTAAACTATCTAAGAGCCTGCTTATTATACCCCTTTTTAATTTATGTTATGAACTTCCATATCTGCATATTCAGACCTTATACTTTCTCTTTGTAACTACAGTACACCCTCAGGATACAGGTATCCCATTGTTAAAAATTTAGAGAGTTAGGAAAATAATGGTGCTTATAATGCAGACTGTAGTACAGAAAAATGTCCAAGTTGTGACAATGATGATGTGATTTGATGATGATGATAGTACAGGCTGTAACAAGCACATATTTCTTAATCTTTGTCAGGGTACTATGTGATGAATGCACAGCCAAAGGAGACATTAGGCATGAGCGTGGAGAGGATGGTGGAGGACATGACTGTAGAGCTGACAGTGGGATGTCATGACGCACCAGACATCCGCTGTGGCATAATTGGCGAGATTGGCTGCACTTGGCCACTCTATGGTAGGCTTGCAGTAAATTTCTAGCCAACATTGTCACTCTTAACCCTTTCGGCCTGAGAATTTCCCTTTGTAGTGCACACTTGCTACGCCTGGAAATTTTTTTTTATTTTAAATAGAACGCCTAGTAATGAATAAGTTAATGAAGGCTGTATCTTATCCCTCCAGTTTGAAGTCTCTCTTTAGCTAAATAAAACCATTTGATTGTAGGAAGAAAATAAACATGTGTCCTCAAACTGAATGGATGAATTAATTGTAACTTTGTGCAGATTTTGAGCGTCGCACAATCCAAGCTACAGGAGAGGCCCAGGCTAGTTTAGGATGCCCAGTTATGTTCCATCCTGGCCGACATCATGATGCACCAGAGGAAATCTTTCGCATATACACAGAGGCAGGAGGACACCCTAGCAAGATGGTTATGGCCCACCTGGATCGTAAGATATTGCTTATTTCGCCCTTTTACATGTACAATACTGTATTATAACTGGTCAGCTCAGGAACTTCTCTCATTCCACTATCATTGATCCCCAGTCTGTTAGATGCAATGTGTCTAGGCATCTCAAAATTAACAGATTTTTAATTTGGCTTTCAGTTTGTTCAGTTTTCTTTGAAAACAAATTTTAGCCTAACAGTCTTTGGTTCTGTAAAATATATATTTGTGCTGTTAGGAAAATAGAAGTTAGTTTGTGTGCTATATTTAGTAATGCTGTACTGTTCATGCATTATTTAATATCTAACAAATTTATGGTGTTTTCTCCTGTCTGGCATGAAGAAATCTACTGGTAATCAGAGAAATGCTATTACTGTAATGGACTCATTATTCATTATCATTCAGGCACCATCCACGAGCTAGATGCACTTGTGGAGTTTGCATCTCTTGGGACCTACTGTGAGTACGACTTGTTTGGCATTGAGACATCCCATTACCAGCCTAATACCTCCGTGGACATGCCTTCTGATGCCCAGCGAATTGCTCGTATCAGGCACCTGGTGGAGTCTGGGTTTGGGAGCAAAGTTGTAGTTGCCCATGATATCTTTAGCCCACACCGCCTGGTAGGTGATAGTGTGAATGTTGTAATAGTTCTCTCACTTTAACTTGGCCCACAGTTTTGTCCTTTTTGTGGCTTGTTTTGTGTAGCTAAATGCCTGGTAAGTAAAACTATAATTATATTCTAGATGGCAAGTATCTGAAAAACCAGACATTTGACCAGGTATATGGATAATTATAGAGTTTGATGTAGTCAGTCATCATATATATAAAGTCTTGGATGTGTGCAGACAAAATGTTACTTTAAATCAATGAGCTTTAAGAGAGGCACCCTTTTGATTCATGACTGAGGGCTGAAAAGCACAAAAAAGAAAAGCACATGTCTGCTCACACATTAAATTTATAATGAATAAAAAACAGTTTAAAGCGAAGAAAAAATATTACCGGTAATTCTTCAGAAGCTTAAAACTGGAGTTCTAAATTTCATCAGCAACTTGATAATGAAAATTTAATAAACTTTAAACAAGTGTTGACTATGATATTTCCATAATCCTTGCAGGAGGCATATGGGGGCCACGGGTACAGTCACATACTGAAGAATGTGGTGCCCAAGATGCTGGACCGAGGACTGAGTCAGGAGGATGTTGATAAGATCCTTATTACTAACCCAGCTACATGGCTCACTTTCATCAAGTGAGCTTCTTCAGTTGGCATACATTAATCCTTTGACTACCTGGGATTTTCTTCAGTGATATTTAGTTGACTGTGGTTTGCCAGAGTAAAGTACAGTACATCACTGTGGCCTTATGGTGAGAGTTTTAGGAGAAAAATTTGTAGCACTTTCTCTTCATGCAGCTTTCTTCAGCTTAATGAATACTGACCAGTATTTGCTAGAATTAAGTACCATAGATTGCTTTGATGCAGAGCCCAAGAGGGTTTATGGAAAGGGATATTCCATTGTGCTTTGCCAGATAGACTTGTATTAATTGATGCAAAGTACTGTACGAGTATTATACAATGCTGCTGTGAGTAGCTATAATGTATGCATTTGAAAGTTTTGCTGTTGCAGTTCATTAAGTTTTGGGGATATCAGTGGGAATGAAAAAGATGGTAGTTGGGAATGAAAATGATGGTAGTTAGGTTTATCAACTTGTAAGAGTGAAAAGTGGTACTTGTAGTTGTTTTTGGCATTTTGTACAACAGAACTGTACCAATAAGTGTACTGCCTCTTAGTGTCTCAATGTGGGAGGAGGGAAAAAAAAAAAAAGTCCCATATTCCCCCTTCAGGATGGGATGTGGCAAGCTTAGGATGCTGATTACTTAATGGTAGGAGACCAGCCTACTTCCCTGGCAGCATTTTTACATGACAAAATCATTCAGTCACCTCTTGAGGACCTCATTGATAGTTCACACCAAATTTCAGTGCTCTACCCCTAAACACCAGGCATCTACTACAGTGCATTGTTACAACATGCCCAAAACTTTTTATCTACTTTCGACAATTCATTAAAATAAAGTGAAAATTATGTTAAAGGTAAGCTTCCTCATAACTTTTTGGATATAAATAAAAGGGAAACCCTGTGTACTACTGGATGTACAACACTACTTGCAACATGTTTAAGTACAGCTGGACTTAAACCTAGTGGTCTGCAGGTTAAAGTTATCCTTCTACTGCCTCCCTGTCCTTTCAGAGGATAGAGGAGCTGAGGGACATATGTATAACTGATTATCTCCATGACCTGTTATATCAATGCCACTAGGTAACACTAACCTTATCCAGCAGCAGGGTTGCTACAGTCTTCCACAAGTACAAGACAGGGTTACCAGGACACAATTCCCTTGTGAAATCTGAAATATGTACAGTTTATAAATATTTCATTATTAATTGCATCCACCCAATTTTTAGTCCAGACTGATTTAATATCCTGGAAAAAAAACACTTACTTGTACACTGTCTATTGTTGTTACTGTAATTGTTACAAATCCTGTCTATTCTTTTTATGCCTCTTATAATTTTTGTTGCCAATATATATGAAAGTCTTACAATAGTTACTTCAATAGTTTCCAGCTGTTTAATTCCTTGAATATGATGACATTTTATTGGTTTATTCAGCCTAGGAGGGCACCTCAATGGTGAAGAGGCTGATGTAGGCTATATCAACCTCAGGTTCAGAAAGTGTCCTAAGCTGAGTAAAATCATCAGGAAACATAGAGTAAAAAATGAAAAATGCATCATAAGGGGATAAACTCAGTCACTGGTGTTGTTGCTCCTTGTTGTTTTATCATGGCAAATGCCAGATTAATCATGGGATGTGGATGTAGATAAGGTGTAAGAATAATAAAATGTGGGAATTGTATGTACATTTTCCTTAATCTGGTTATATCCTGTTTATATCAGAGAAAGAAATGAAACTTCTGTTAATGTTGAGAGAGAGAGAGAGAGAGCTGTGATTAATGAGGATGCATTTGTAAAAAAAAAAAAAAAATGCATTAAAAAAAAAAATCCATCCATCATGAGCTCATTTCTTGTCCCATTAGGAGCTTAGGGGCCCAGGGACGGGCTACTCAGTCCAGACAACGACCAAATGATTTTCCGAGTTGCATGGTGTGAGAAATACTGTACAGTATGCCCAACCATCCCTTGGAATGAGACCCATGTAGGACCCATCCAGTTGGAGGCACTAACTAACTAAACCACCAGGCAAAGAGAGAACTGTATTCGGCCAATGTGGCTAATCCATATCAGCAAACAGCTCAAAGGCTAACTCTTGATCTCCCTGCATGCATCAAAGTACTGTTCCATAAAAGGGAAAGCACACAAGTGTAACAGGGTTTTCTTTCATACATCAATAACTGCCATATATTGTTGGCATTGGTGAGTATATAACAGGCTTAAATTTATTAGTATTTTCCATTACCATGGCCAGCATCACTGCCAGGAACACACTATCACCATCATTACCACTACAGGTATCATCATTTTTGCAACAGCAGCTAAAAGTATCAAACAAAACATGCATGTTCAAACAGAAAGTATTCAAGCTCCTTTTGATCATACACATCGCTCATCGCTCATTTTTGAGGCTCCAACATGCTTGCATGTGTCGGCCTTGGTCACCTAATGGCGGCTCTCCATGCTGCTCGATCTCTGGCAGCCTCCCTATTCAGTCCCTTAACCCTTAAGTCACATTTAATGACCTCATCCCATGTCTTTCTCGGTCTACCCCTCCCAACCCCTCCCCCAATATTAACACCTCTCACCCTCTGTACCCAATTATCCTCCCCCATCCTCTCCACATGTCCAAACCACCTCAGCCTGCCTCTCCTCATCACAACACCAATACACTCCAGTCCCATCCTACCTCTCAACTCTTCTATCGTAAGCCCAGCCCCCCCAGGCCTTGCACGCAGGGACGCACTGCACATCCACCTAATCATTGTCATTTCTGTACGTTTGAGCCTGCGAATATCTTCTTCCTTTACTGCCCAGGTCTCACTACCATACAGCATCACACTCCTAACACATGCTGCGTACAAAGACCCCTTAGCACGTAAGGAGAGTCCTCTCAATGTCAGGAGAGGCAACAGCTCCCTGAACTTCTTCCAACCACTTCTCACTCTAGCAACAATGATAAACCCCAGATCAACTTACATTCATGTGAATATCCTACCTGGGTAACATGAAGTGTGATTATGCTAGATGTACTAAATCCTCATCATAAGTTGCATTTTTTAATGTGATTATTTATATCCATACTATATCACCAAAAACTAAGATATCTCTAAAGCTGACTCTGCAGCTGTATGAAAAAAAGTTGTGATATACTGTATGTGAAGAAACGAACTTATAAGAAGGAATGACAAATTCTCTGAAGGCACAGATGTATATACAGATGCACTCAGGAAATTATTTTTTATTTAATAATTTTTTCACCTAGAAATCAACTATGATCTCTATGTTACTTTTCATTGCATTTGGCACTGCAATGCAAGACAGAAAACATGAGTTATTGGTTGCAATCTCAGTAACTGCTTCCACAGCCTGTGTTACATCTAGTCCACCTCCTGGAATGTAAACATAGTTTAGAAACGTGCTCTGCTAAAGAACTATACCAGCTAACCATGGATGATGGATGTGCCACAAGCATAGTTCCCACAGAGAAATATGGCTGCTTCCCACTGTCTACCTTATTTCTTCACCATGCATAAAATACATATTTACTAAAAAAGTAGCGCTCAGATACAAGTTAACTAAAACAGCTTTTAGATTTTTATAAAATACCAGCAATAAAAATATTCTGAACAGGGATAGAGGGGGGAGTAGGGAAATAAGGTATACAGTATATGGAATTTTGCCTTGAGGTAATGATAACTGTTAATCTCTTTTACTTACCTATACATGCTTCCAAAATATGAAATGAGGAAATACAATACAGAAAGCTTCACTCAAGGGCACTTTATTCAAATGTTTTTCAACTTCCAAATGTATTAAGCACACTCACTGTATCATCACTTTCACACAAATGGACAACAACTTAATCTTAGTGAATGACAAATAATAATTATGGGTAATGTGGCAAAGGTTTGGACACACACCACTGACATATGACTACCAGAAAGCTTTAAGCATATATTAAGCTGGAACCAAAATATGTAGGATACAGAAAAAACTTTACTTTCACATTAACAATGTGAAGTTCTAATCTACTTCATCACTTAGAAGCTTTCTAAAAAAAGCTAATTGAAACACTGAACAAGTCCTTCAAAGCTCCTTCAGATAATATACTGTATATCCCTTTTACATATTACATGAGCACAGAATGCAATAATTTAAACCTGGGGGAAGAAGAGCTTAATACCTTTTTCACTACCCATAACATGGAGAAAACTAAACTGAACACGTGGCATGGCTTTCTGTGCTTGGAAGGCTCAATGAAATTGTACTTGACTAACACAAACATTCAATGGTTAGTCATGGGAGATTCTATTTTACTTCAACCACCTCAAAAAAAAACCATAACACTACAGTATTGCATTAAGGCCCACAATTACTTCTTTTATTAGCCACCAATACTTACCTGGAGTGAAATACTGTATTGCCTAACACAAAATGCAAAAACTTATGAAAGATATCACAGCTGTTTCATAATTCTAACCATATAATATAAATAGTTGTTATGGTAAAAATAAAATGATACTCCACTCAGACATCAGCAGCAGCATTTAAATGATACAAGAAACTGCCAATGCAAGGTATATTATCACACTATTTAAAACAAACTTCCATATATGCCTCTGGTTTCACCATTAAATAATGATGAACAATATTTCATGTTTCTAGCAAGTATGCCAATTGTGGTAATACATGGCAAAGTTCCTTACATCACACTGATGAACACATACACAGTAGAGGATGCATCTCTGTAGAGAATCCCTAAAAAACAGAGCCACTTCTGAAGAACACATCATTCAATACGGCAATTCACTTAATTTCCAGTCTCTATGCTAAACTGTTAAACAAATACAGTAGCGCCCCCTAAACGTGCATATACAAGATAAGTTTTGCCCTGATACACGGTTGACTGAAACAGAAACATTTTCCAGTTACATGGCACTGTCCTCATGCACACAGTTTGATCTGTGGGAAACTCTCAAGATGTCACGAGTTTTTCAGTTACACAGCACACTCCCCACAAACGCAGTTTGATCTTTGCAGAAAACCCCGAACTCAGTGGATGTGGCGCTAAACTTTTTATTTTATTTTATTTTATTTTTTTTCATCGTGGCGAAGATGCACTTGACAGGTTGGTGTTGATTGGCTGAATGCAACATGTCCAAATAACAACGTTCTATTTGAGTTTCGATTCACATTACCGGTAATTGTTTGAAATACAACTGTTATTCGGACATGTTGCATTCAGCCAACCATCACCAACCTGTCAAGTGCATCTTCGCCTCGATTTTTTTTTTTTTTTTTTTTAAAATTGTGGTGTTGGAAGTGCTGGTAGTTGTGGTAATGATGGTGATGGAAGCTGTAGTGACAGCAGCTGTAGTAGTGATGGCAGTTGTAGCAGTGATGGTAGTTGTAGTAGTGATGGTAGTTGTGGTAGTAGGAAGTAATTGTAGCAGTGGTGATTGTACATTAATTGTAGTGGTGATGGTAGTTGTGGCAGTGATGGTAATGGTGGTAGTGATGATAACAGTGGTAGTTGTAGCCAAACAACTACCACTACGGTCTGTTTCCTTAAACATATATAATGTTACTGTCTTATGTTTGTTTTAACTCTATGTATTAGGGAATATCTCTACGAAACATGTCAGTTGGCATATCAGTGGGGGTCAGGCTTGAGATGTGATTACAGCAACATTTTTGCCTTATTATAATGGATTCAAAGGGTTGAGATATGCAGATTCACAATACACAGATAGTTGGACTAATGCATTTGTTGCACATCTCAGGGGGCTATTGTATATTTAGGCAGCAAATTTAGTCCCCTTAGCTAAGTTCTGAAATATCTAATTTCTATTTCACAAAAAAGTGTACAGAAAAGCAGAATCCCATATGTATCTGTAATCCTCTTTTTAAATATGATCAGGACTGGATACCATTTTACCACTGCCTATATGCAAGAATGAGAGAGAGAGAGAAAAAAAAAATACACATAGAATTAAAAATGTACAGTATACATATTTTCAGATTCTACAGTATACTGCATTCCATTACTGGGTATTAGTCTAAATTTCTTCCATCCAAGAATGGAACTTTGACTGCAATACCTAACAGTGTCAAAGTTCAACTAGAGAAAAACCAGTGAAAACAGTACTACTGCATATAGCATTTCCTTTTATGGCCGAGCAGAGTGAAGCTACTGGTCATACAATGTTTGTCAGACACAAGCTAGACTGGGCTTGCAATCAATTTAAGTAACACTTATAAAACCTCAGCACACAGGCTGCCGTAAACCTTTCAGATGTTCTTCATCATCCAATCCTGTGTTGCCCCATGAGGGGTGTAGAAGCCCAGGGCTAGGCAAGTTGGTCCTGACATTCAAGATGAGAGTGACATTAAAGAAAAGTTTATTATGCTTGCAAACTCATCAAGCATAAAAAACAGATGCAGAATGCCACTTGTTATGCAGAATGTTGATTTCCTTTCAGACCAAATGATGCATCATTCATACCTTCAAATGTTCAGCTGACGAACTCAACGAAGAGTTACATTATATTATACAAACTACAAAGTGTGAAAACTTCATCTACAGAAATTTTTAATTATTTTTATATTAACACTGTTTACTCATGGCTCATGAAGATATGCACTTACTACCTGGTACACAATAACTGCATCATGGTTTGATGAGGAAATATGGGTGTAATTAACAGCAGGTACTGTTTAAGCTACCATGAAATTTTGCTGCAAACTGTTTGATGAATACATAGCATGTATCCTTAGATATTATGTTGTATGAATACATAGCATGTATCCTTAGATATTATGTTGCACTTAATATATACTGTATCCTATA
>JAGKTI010007185.1:0-22630 GCA_018397915.1 Birgus latro
TCTCTCTCTCTCTCTCTCTCTCTCTCTCTCTCTCAAAATAAATAAATCACACATTCCTGATATCAAACACCAGATCCCTCCCCTTCATCACAGCTGAAACCATCCTGTTCTTCCCTTACATGGAATTCAGTACGTTGCACTACTCTTTCAATCACTTTTTGTTATATATACCTTACCTATAGCGCGTTTGCCATAATCTGACACTGATACCTAACCCTTTTCAGTTCGGTTAATGCCCAAGTGTAGTCAGATTGTACAATTTAACTAGCAATCAAGGAGAATTATTTATACTTCAGATCAAAGGCTCATTGAATGTCACGCAACCACGGCATAGTATCTACGTTGTGAGAATGGTTCAGATTCGGATCTTTTGTGTCTGGTCCACGTTCCCCCATTTTTATGTAAATTTCGTCTCTATGCAGTTTTTAAGCTGATTCCAAGTTTGAATTTAATATTTGGGAGAAATTATTTTTTTAAAAGTTAGATTAGGTTAAGTTAGGTTAGTTAATTATAATAATAATTTGGTTGGTTAATAATAATAATAACCAATAATATTTAAGTACAACATTTTTTAAAAATTCTTTCCCAAAATAAGTTCAAATTTGGAATAAGCCTATTAAACTGTACTAGTGACGAAATTTACATAAAAATGGGAGAACGTGCCCCAAACACAAAAGATTCTGGACACCCGTATGGACCACCGTGTACAGTCGAAAAAAAAGTGTCTTCCCACTTCCGTCTGAAGATAATGTACAACTGGCAAAATACAGTGAAAACCCTGTCTCTGTTAGTGAGAATTTCAAATGGCAAATTTTCCACAATGTATTCGTCTTTGAGAAGATATTTGTGTCTGTCTCACGCACTCGGCCAGGCTTCAGGTACTATACAAGTTATGTCATCACTCCTGCTGCTCTCTCCATGAACTTTGAAAAACCAGTGCGTGAATCTGTGGCAACTCTTAATGTCTGAACTTGGCTACAGATCGGTACCATCAGTGTCGCTTGCTTAGGACTGAAGAGACTGATTTTCAAAGTCCATGGAGAAAGAGGCAGGAGAGGCGACAGGATTCTTGTTACCGATTATACCTCACCTTCATCACACATACGTTGAAAACTCTACGTAACTACTTCACGGAGCTATCCCTCAGTCGGTCTCTCTGTCTTTGGCATTCTATTGCACTCTCATCCATTTTTTTTTCGGTTTTTCCACACTTCACAAACCACTTCATTAATAGGGGCGCTTTCCAACACTAAGTAACATTATTTATACAGCTTTTTCTCTTAGGTGGCCCAAATTTTCGCCCTTTTGCAGTTTATTTCACGCAGCTGAGTGACAGGAAAAGATAATACTGCGGCTTTTACATCCTTTCCACACCACTTTTCCGTGACTAGCACCGTATTCGAGTATCATTCTATTGCTACAGCTCAGCATTGAAGAGGGAGAGATGGCAAGTTTAGGCCAAGTTAAAAGGAACAGAGAATGGTTAGAGCTAAAAGATATCATCATACGAAAAGGGTAAATCAGTTCTTCCTATGTTAGAGTTGAACTAAAAATCCTCTCGTGGCAAAAAAAAGAAAAAAGAAAAAAAAAAAGCCCTAGAGGTGAAGGCGTTGTGAGTGGATCGATTAGAAGTTTAACAAATGCCTCTTCGCGCGTATCTACGTCATTAGGGGATAAGGAATGTGGGTGGGGAGAGGAAGAGGAAGGGAAGGGAGCGGAAAGCGATTAGGGGGAGGGTGGAGATGGGAAGAGGAAGGAAAGGGAAAGGAATGGAAAGTGGATAGGGAGAGGGAAGGGGGAGAAGGGGAGGGAAGGAAAAGGGGTAAAAGTGGGAANTTGAGGACGTGATGGGAAGCGTTAGGAGAAACACGTTAAGGTGGTTTGGGCATGTGGAGAGGATGGAGAGTGAAAGATTGACGAGGAGAGTGTATGTGAGTGAGGTGGAGGGGGCGAGAGGGAGGGGGAGGCCGAGGATGAGATGGAGGGATGGAGTGGAGAGGTATATGAGAGAGGGGAGTGTGAGTTGGGAGCGTGGTAGTGAAATGGCAGGGGACAGAGTGACATGGAGGCGATTTGTTTGTGGCCACCCCGTTCGGGATTGAGGCGTCTGGCAATAGATAGATAGATAGAAAAGTCTGGGTGGGGACTATTCCTCATACATGTCTACATGTCTTCTAAAGGCAGTTTCTTCTCTTGGGAGTTATGAATCTTCCATTTTCTCTGCACCTCACCATGTAGAAGGACTGTTCTGTTCTGACTCTAATGAGGCACTGTCAGTCACATGTGGGCAGCTGCTTGCTTGTGGCTAATGGGTCTGCTTGGCCAGACAGACCACAACAGAACAACAACAACAACAATTGCAAAATAACTAGCGACCACAACTGTACATTATCAACTTCACTAACCTTCTCTAGTTCAGTGCTGGTGGGCGTGTCTCCCCGCTCATTCATCTGGATGGGGTGTGCCGTGCCTTTTTTCAGCATCAAGGAGTTTGAGTTGCTGGTGATACAGTTAACCTTCTCCACTTGTGCTGAACGGCCATGAACCTGAACATGCGTAATTAAAAACTCCAACATTTAACCCTTTCCCTTACAATCACATACAGAGTAAATGTTATAAGAATCTCTTGCTGACATTCATATTTGCCACCACCCCACTGTTAAATTGCAGGAAAATTCCCTATTAACCCTCTTCTAATATACAATCTGACCTGAGTATACCACATTTCCTCTTAACCCATTTGTGTCCAGTGTCCTCAGTACAGAACAAAAGTGGGCATTTTCAAAACATTATAAAGAGGGGAACCCCAGGGTAGGGACCTATGAGTTTCACAACTACGAGCAGATAGATGGAAGGCAGAATGCTTAGTACCCTTTTGGCACAATCCCTTCACACAGGATGGAAGCTAATGGGTTAAGCACTGCCAAATCTCTCAGTTTCTTTAGCCCATTTGTGCCCAGTGTCCTCAGTATAGAAAAGTTAATAAAGAAGGGAACCCCAGGGCAGGGACCCATAAGCTCTGCGACAATGAGCTGATGGGCAGAGGGCATTACATGTAGTACCCTTCCGGCACAACCTCTCACACAGGAACCCTGGGAGCTAATGGGTTAAGGACTCCCCTTATTGGGGTTGATCATATAACAGTTAATGTTTCTAAAGACTTGAGCTAAGTCAAGTATCAAAACCAGTTAGCTATTTCACTATTATAATACTGTATAGACAATTTTTGTTACATGTGATTCTTTTTTTCATACTTCACCCCCCCCATCTATCGGATACATTCATGTGAAGCTACAGAACTTGAATGTTTTTGGCATATCCGATACAGCCAGGATTCTGGGGGCTTGAATGATGAGTGAATGAAAGTGTGGCCCATTGGACTGGGCAAGTTTGGGCTGTCTGGACATTGCTACTCCTCATCCTGCCCTAGGGTGGGAAAGGAGGTCCGGATGATGATGATGATTTTTCCATCACTCGGTGATAGTAAGTTTTCATACACAATACAGCACATTAACCTTCAATCCTTAACCCTTTCCATTACAGCAGAAAACACACAGCCCTAGCTGAAAGCATCTGGTTTTGATATGTGTTTTCATCACAAGTAAGCAAAAGTTTTCACAAGCAATAAAACACATCAACATTTACCCTTACTCCTCTTCACTACACCAACACACATACTCATACAATCCTCCTTATAAACACCTCATTTTGACATTCACTTTTGTTATCGCCCAACAAGTATAACTGCAGAAAATCTGCTCAAAAATCTTTATTATAACATACACAGTCCAATACTTGTTTTACTCTAACTTGGCTTATCATTTCCAGCTCTCTATCTTGAATGCATAGATATAACAACACTAGAATATGATGCTAGTCACAAGGAGGTGCAATGGGAAGGATTTAACACTGCAGCGCTATCTTTTCTGCCACTGAGATATGTGAAATAAACTGCAAAAGGATGAAAATCTGGGCCAAGTTAAGTACTGTATAAGGTTATGTGGGGGCAAATAATGACAACAGAGGTACATGGAAGGAGGAACACAAAAGAGGAGGTGGATGGATTGTGTGAATAAAGATTTGTGAGAGGGGGCTGACAGAGGAGGAGGTATAGGATCAAATGTATGGTAAACATTTGCCAAACACATTGACCCCACACGCCTGTAGAAGTAGGAAAAGATGGACACTGGAAGCAGAATAAATACAGAAAATTACCATTAAAGTTCTTGTACAAGTATGAAAAAAATGAAAGGTGAAGCAGAACTACAGAAAAGTTGCCTTATTAACCCTATCAGGATTCTGGACTGGGCACATTATGTCTGTGCTTGAGTCAGCCACTCTCACACTGACCCACATCTTCGCAGCACGATATTTTTCTTTGATCCCTCTGTGTAAATACACTTTTCATGTTTAAAATGTTGTCTTTGGTGTCATTTTAAAGCTGAATAGTAGTACATTACCATAGTATGTTCAAAAAAGGGGAACAAAGAAAATAAAATGTCAAAATGACGAGTTGAAGTTAGGTGAAAACCAAAAATTTTATATATATAAATAAAAAAAAAAAAACTAATAAGGACACTTAAATCTGGTTTAAACTGTGCAAAACTACAATAAATTACTCGTACCTTTACAACGATATACAGATTATGTTAATTTTTGCATTTTATTGTACGGTAAAGCGAAAGGAAAGAGATGCACAATTTTATTTTAGTCTCGGCCGCATATTCGCTTCGCAACCTTTTTCTTTGATCGGTCAGTGTAAATGCACTCTTTATGACAGGATGCTGTTTGTGGTGTCATTTTGAAGCTCAGTAACTGTACTTTATCAAAGTATGTTCAAAAAAGGAAAACAAAGAAAATAAAAAGTCAAAGAGACGAGTTGACATTGGGCAAAAGCCAAAAATATTATACCTTACTGTAGAAAAATATTCGCCAAGAATAGTGATAAAAAAACAAAACCATGAATCAGACCAGCTGTGCAGTACCCACCACTCGTAGAGCAACCATTCTGTGACGTCATGCTCAAGTCTCTTCATTATGACACGTAAATGCAATTTATGGTGAATATTTTACAAAAGTTTCTTAAAATGACAATTAAAAGCATCATCTGAATCTCTGAGGTTGGATTTGAAATGATGATCAAAATCGTCATCGAAATCTCAAAAGGGTTTTCAGGGTACCTGGCTACAGAAAACGAACTATGGAAGGGCTAACTAATTCAAGCCACTTTAAATTACGTATTTATTTCATTTATTTGGTATGAATTTATGTGTAGTACAAGTCTATATTGGTTTTCACACAATAATATAGGCATTTATAAGCATTGTTCACTCACCCAAAACCCCAGTATATGGCACCTTCCTTTACCACATTACCACCTCATCACTTCTGTTTGTTTCTACCTCTAGCTTCTTTGTTTCTTTGTCCTCCACCTCAGGAATCACTTTCCCCGTGAATTTTGTCATTGGAGAGACTGTGGGGCAACATACCTTTACTGGCCAGGTTACTGCTAACAGGTGAATTGCCCAGTGTAGGGGGGAGGGGGGTTAGGTGGGGCCAGGCAGTATCCCCGCTTGACAGCAGGTAGAGGAAGGTCTCCCACATATGCCTACCAAAATCACCCGCGAATATTGAAAAATGTGCACACAATGGGCCTTGCAACTGAGTGACGTACGATGCACGTCGTTGGGTTTGTCCGCGGAAAAATGTAGCGATGTGCATCGTATGTCGGTGGGACTCGGCGGGCTAAAGCTCTTGTACAAGTAGGAAAAAGCACAAAGGCAATGAAGAATTACAGATAAACCTACCTATTATAGTACCTGTAAAAGTAGGAAGAGATGAAGGTAAAGAAGAATTACAGAAAAACCTGACAATTAAACTTCCTGTACAAACAGGAAAGGATGATGGCTAAATGAAGAGAACTTCAGAAAACTTGCTTACTGAAGTGTCATGGTTACCCATAAAAACTAATTTACCAGTTTCCCTAACTTGTTGTAACATTTGTAAAGAATATATGGTGATATATTTAGAACATCCCTATAAAAAATTTAAATAATAATAATAATAAATACTGGTAAATACACAAACGTAATCCATGCTACCTCTAGACAGTTTTATTCAGCTTAAGAGTGACCATGTGTTGAAGGTGATGCCAACTGATAGCCAGGGAGTCAATGAAGGCTACATCTAACTCATTCAGTGTTTATCTTCAACTGAATTAAATAAAAGAGAAAGTCCACTGACAGCTAAGAGGTCAATGAAGGCTATATCTAACCCATCCATTACAAAAATATAAATCTTAAACTCCATTAAATCACTAGAAGACTCCACTGATGACCAGAGGGTCACTGAAGGCTATACCTAAAAAGAAATCTATCTTGAGCTGAATTAAATTATCATGTGAGACCAAAACAAAAGTGAAATTACATCCTTGGGCAGAAGAGGCTTAGTTTATATTAAAAACAAATATCGAGAGAAAAAAGCTTGGAATTCTTACCTGATCTAGACAGTGACTAAGTTTAAAGTTGCTCCCTATGGTGGGTGGAACTGGCTTATACATATCTGAAATGTATTTACAAACTCCATCAATACAACAAGCAACAGTTCTAAGCAATTTTGATAAGCTTGATGTTGTTTCCTAGGTTGTTGAAACTGGCTCATACATACTGGAAATAAAGCAGACCCTCAATTTTCATGGCTAATGTATCCGGGAATTTACATATTTCTCTCAAGCACTAAACTAAATTATCCCACTGAAACAATACTTCACTTTTATGCAAAACTGATTTAAAGCAAATTCCTTTAGAACCTATCTTTCATTATACCAACGTTCTAATAATAATAAAAATAAAAATAATAAAAAATAATAATAATAATAATCCATCCATCCATCATCCAATTCTATGTTGCCCCATGAGGAGTGTAAAAGCCTGGCACTAGGCCAGTTGGTCCTGACATTTAAGATAAGCGTGACCAGCCTCACTCATCCCCACTATAAACCCCAACCATCCCTTGGATATAAACCTTCATCGGTTCAATCCGACTGGAGTGTCGTAATTACCCACTAAACCACCAGGCACCAAAATTTGGTTATATGGTTACCACCCAGCAGAGTAAATGGTTTCCTGGTGTACAGGAAACCATTTGGCTTGTCACTCAGTGTAGAGCCACTCAGAGGCAGAAGGAAAAGGAAAGAATGAAGGAAAGAAAGACAGAAGAGGGAGCATAAAGTCACCCATAGGCAGAAGGATGAGGAAAGAATGAAGGGAAGAAAGACAGAAGAGGATGGAAGGAAAGAAGGATGGAGGTGAGGAAAGGGCAGACACCCAAGAGCAGCACTACATAGAGTGATTGAATGGTAAGCGCCCCCACCTACCACCAATGTTCCTGTAACTTCTGAACCTGATGACCTTTTCACTGGATGGGGATTTTGGGATGTCAAAACTAAAAGTAATCAGAGCATGGTCAGAGATGAGGGGGTCAACTGAGTCAACCTCCACATCAGACACGCACCTGCAACCAACAGGAGACAAGATCAAGTCGAGGACATGTCCTGAGACACAAGCTGGATCACTCACATGATTGAAAAAATTATTCTGGGTGATTAACTCAAGAAATTCTGAAGAAAATGGTTTTGACTGCGGACTGTCAACCCAATAACTGAAATCACCGCTAACAAGAAGTCCTCCAGATTTAAGAGAAAACACTTCAAGAAACTGCCCAAACTCCTCCATAAAATCTCGATCTTTGCCCAGATGACCTGGTCCATAGACAACTGCAATTCTAATGGTATTCTGATGGAAATTTATTAATACTTCCATCAATTCAAATGAAGATGGGGTCAGGTCTGAGTTTATGAGAGAAGCGTTTGCAAGTGCTGCCAAGAAGACGAGTGCTACAACTCCTCCCAGTTGGTCAGCACAAGCCCTGGGAATACTTATAACTGAATGTGAGTTTGGCAAAGTACTACAAATAATATTAATATCAGACTCAAACAACTAGGTTTCAGTCAAGCACAAAATGTCAATCTCATGCTGATTTAGATCTTCATTGATATGGTCTATCTTATTACGGATGGAACGAACATTTAAAAGACCCATCCATAACTGGTTCAAAATGGACGTATGTCACGAATTTTCTACATCGTAAAATTATGTAACGTAAATTGTGACATCAAGTGATTTTGCGGGAGGGGCGAGTGATTGTGAAATGTACGAGGTTTCGCTCATTCTCTCAACCGTCCGCTCGCGTATTTATTCGCATCAAGTTGTCGAAACTTTCGCCATTCTTTCACGATTGATTGTTTTTATGTGCAGATGGTGCATTCCTCTGAGCGATAATTTCTGAATTATCACTTCCACCTCCCGGCCGTTACGGCCACACCCTTTCACATGCCCTCACGTCGGACACTCGGAAGCAGAGTCAGTCTCTCTCTAGCCACAGAACGAGCGGGCTGTCCTTACGAAAGCTTGAGTGACCACTTTTCTTAGCGATTTCAGATCTCAGCTTGTATCGGCGTGTGTTCCTGAAGCTCCCACCAACTTGGTGATCGACTTCAGCACGGTCTCATCTATACCGATTAGTATTTTCTTTTGTTTTCCTAGGCTTAAGTTTTGGGTTATTTAGCTGTTTGTTTGAGTGAGTGCATTTCCCTTTCTTGATTTGAATTGGAGTCATGTAACGTAAATTTATTTTCTTGTATTCAATATATTTACAGTTCGTTTTCTTGAGCTTTGTTAAATGTAACAGTCGTGTTTAATTTCCCTACATATTTAGTACACTTTTGCTACTCCACGTTAGCACAACTCTTATAGTAATCACGACTGGTACTTAGGCCAGCTTTTGGCATTAATCCTTAAATCCGTTGTGCTAGCTAGGAGTTTGGCTCAGCCAAGATCCTGATTATTATTATTATTTTATGAATGTTAAGGGGAGAAACTAACTTTCTCAGAGGCCAACGGTACAATATTACACCCTACTTGAGCGTCTAGTCTCTGATGTGTACCGTTGAGAAAGTCTATAAATTCTCGACTCTAGAGAACTGGCAAAGTAAGCCAGCATAAAGTGAAATAGCTACTTGATTTCACGAGTCTATTCTCTTGTAATAAATGACTCAATAGTCATTCCTAGCACACATAGCTATACATTGTATACTCGAATTATACAATATTACATTTTCTTTTTGAATTATACTATTTCCCCCTGACAACTTAGTCAGTTTTTTGAATGGCCAAAATTGGTGCTTTCAATCAATCTATTCCTATGAGAAATCATAACTGGACAGTCTCAACTAGATGCAAAATTGGCAACCGACTGTGAATTAGTATTACCTAGTTGATATCTTAAGGAAGGGCAGTTGATGAATTTGGGAGAATTTCTGTTACTACAATCCACAGATTTATGGACTCCAGCACAAAAAATACATTTAGGTTCATCATTTTTTTTAGAACACCTCTCAGATGTATGACCAAATCTCTGACGGTGATCACACTGTGTAACCCAGAATCTGTCAACAGTGTGGCATCATGCAAGATCCTCAATGATATAGTTGACCTGTTCTACGACGGAGGATCTCACTTCTGGCAACATCTTCAAGACAGTGATTTCAGTGTCATTCTTTGTTCTTGTGAAGAGAAGGTTGAGGGTACAACCTTGATCAACAAGCGTCTTAATTTTATTGTATTTATACAGAATGCTAAGGATGATGTCAAAGTCGCCCAAGGAGGGGGAAAGGCCTGTCGCAGTCATTTTTGGCAACATTTCTATGGCTCTGATATGCAAAAGTGCCATCAAAGCCAAAAGTGATAGTTATTGAGAGAGAAGGTGACTCCCAGTGTCATGCTACAATGACTGGAGAGAGACTGGAAATGGCGAGAGAGTTCAAATACCTGGGTACAGTGATAGAAAACAGAGGAAAAGGTGCAAAAGAAGTGGAAGGTAGAGTAGCATAAGGAAGGAAAGTAGCTGGTGCTATCAAGGCCTTGATAAAAAACAGAGGCTTGAGTGTTGCAGCTGCATGAGGCTTACATAGAGCGTTAGTGCCAACTTTAGCTTATGGATGAGATACGATGATGCGGCATGAAAATGAAAAGTCAAGAGTAAGAGCAGTGGAGATGGGACTGCTGAGAAATGTATGTGGAGTACAGAGAGTGGATAGGATATGAAATAATGTGATTCGTGAAAGATGTGGAGTGAGGAAGTCTGTGGACACCAGAATCGAAGACAGTGTACTGAGATGGTATGGTCATGTGGAGAGAATGGATAACAACAGAGTGGTGAAAAGGTATATCTGAACGAATTTCAAGGAGGGAGTAGGCGAGGTAGGGCAAGGAGAAAGTGGAGGGATATAGTAGATGAGTGTGTATGGAAGAGAAGTTTGGAAGTCAGTGAGGCTAGAGGACTTAACAAGAGATCAAGCTGACTGGATGAATATTGTGAGAAGCACATGACCAGAAATTTGGCACCCCTTTTAACGTGACAGCGTCTGGATTGACTAGATACGTTTTTGTGAAGCTACAGTACGTGGTGAATGCTTTTGGAGAATCAGACAGAGCCAGGATTCCAGGGGTTTGAATGGTGAATGAATGGAAGCATGGCCCATTGGATTGGGCAAATCTGGGCTGTCTGGCCATTGCTACTCCTCACCCTATCCTAGGGTGGTAAAGGAGGTCTGGATGATGATGATGATGTTAAAAGATTCACCAGAATGTGAGTCTCAGCTTGGATTTTGACTTTATGTACAATCACTCAGAGGAAGGATCATTGAATCACTGTGCTGTACTTGCGGCTGAATGTTCCTTGCCTAAGAGTGAAGACTGAGTGGCTAGTTGTTAAGCTTGCAGTCACATTTCGCTCTCATGGCAGTACCTTTTAAGGTCAATTGTGGCCACCAATCTACTACTGGCTGTAAAATACTTCACAGTAATCCCTCGATTACCCGACAAAATAGAGCCAAAGGCAAGTCAGGGTAATGGCTCCATCTGGATAATGGGCTTCTCCCCTGGCCCCCCCCCTCGTACATAACCTAACTTTGGAAGCCAGTGCAAAAGGCCGCTACAGTACACTGTACAACACTTGTTCCTGTTGTTTAACACTACACTATCTGGTCCAGCAGACCTACAAACCAAAGCCAAGCAAATACCACGGTCAAGCAGACCCATCAACCACAGACAAGCAATCACCACTGCAGGTCCATATCCTGCAGTGATATGAAAAAAACAGCTACACAAGATGAATGCAGTGGGCACACAAAACAGAATAACAAAATCAAATAAAATCATGGTAAAATACAATAAAACCATGGTACAGAGCAGTAAGCTAGAATAAAATCAACATCAACACGCACGATTCGACCATCCCACCATCCTGCATCAATCTTACCAAGGATCTCACGCTTCTCCAGGATCAGCACTGCTCTTTCTTTTCCCTGGTGAAGTGCCCATTATCACACACCCTAGGAAGAGGCATGCAAGGAATAGCATGGCCTGAAGCAGGTAGAAAACAACCACAAAAGCCACCACACACGCTGCCATAACAATTGTCCGAGAGGAGCAGTTCACAACATTGTCGCCACGTGGGAACTGAGAACAATTGAGGGGGGTCTCTAGTGAACGCTGGGTGAACTACCCAGCCAGACAGGGCAGCACAACCGGGCTATTCTCTCCCGGCTGGGTGCAAAAATGTTCATGCGGCCATAATTTCCATCTGGATGCATGCATTTTATCCGGATAAAATGGAAGAATGTATGAGTAATGGTTTCAAACAGACAGATCACAGCATCCGGCTAATGGATTATCTGGGTAATGGACGTACGGATAAGAGAGGGATTACTCTATACAGGGTGTGACAAAATTGTGACTCACCTGGCAAGTTACCCCAGAAGCAGCGTTTACGTTGTTGGGGGGAGAAGTTAATTGCATCAATGACAGCTGGCTCACGGTCAAAGAACCTGGGGAAAGATTATGAATTCTGGTTAGGTGATGCAACAGACTTTGAAACCATATGTGTGTTACATATGTACTGCTATGTCTGTCTGTTTATCTATCTAACTATCCATAACTGTAATGTACATGGTGTCCATAAAGTCTCTTTACAAAGGGGTTCATTTAACAGTACCTTAACTCAACACCTTTTATCAACGGGGTACCTGAAATACACAAATGCAATGTGATTAAAAACTCTGATAACCACTGAGTATATCTCATCAATTGCCTTTGTTAAATTTTTTAAATTGTAAAGAGACTTTATGGACACCATGTATATACGTATATACATTAAGACCTCACTATAACGGACTAATTAGGGCCAAAGCCAGTCCGAAAAATGTGAAATTCCGATAAAAGCGACATCTGGACTTACTCCTGCTAATCCGGACATTTTCCGATATATCAGACATTAGTCAGGATTGCATCAGTGGTTTTCACCACCATTGCAGTATTGTACTGTGTTATACCTTCACTACATTAATCAAATGGCATAATAATACTGTACTGTGCACTGAAAAACATGTCTTTTACTTGTCTTATTGTGGTGAACATAGCTGAAGTGGTCAGGCAGTCCGGACTGCTTTCTGGCTTTATCGGACTTTTTCCGATATACTGTATAGGAGTTTAGTCCAGTAGCTCCTCAAGTCTGATAAAAGCGAATTCCGGTCTATTGAAGTCCGTTATATCGAGGTTTTACTGTACATGTGGCGTGACATGGGGGATGAATGAAGAAGTGAAAGAACGTTGTTGGGTGGATGTGGATGTGATTGAGAAAATGTGGAGAAATGCACTGAAGTGGTTTGGATATGTGGAGAGAATGGAGAATGAAAGACTGACCAAGAGGGTGTATGTGGGTGAAGTGGAGGGGAGGAGGGGGAGGGGGAGGGGGAGAGGGAGACCGAGGACGAGGGAGGGATGGCGTTGAGAAGCACAGTATATGAGGGAGGGGGGAGTGAGTTGGGGGGAGGGCAGTCAAATGGTGGGTGACAGAACGACTTGGAGGCATTCTGTCTGCGGCCACCCTTTGCAGGATTAGGGGGTCAGGCTATAGAGAGATAGATATATGTATATACAGACCTCACTATTACGGAGAAACTGGGGAAAAGGTAGACGGTATATCCAATACAGTAGTATGATATGTAAGGTGTCAGAAAGGGACCCACTATACAGGTCCTACAGTCAGTATATATGAAAAATGGTCCTCCATGTAGAAAAGTTATAAGACAGCAATAAATCAGTACTGTATTGGTTTGGCCTGTGTTCCTTGATACATAATAAATAAATAAGCAGGAATGAACTAATGCCAGCCTCAGGTCAACAAATAATAATGAAAACAAGATGAAATATGGGGCCCGGGTTTTGTATTTAACAAATCTGTCCCACCGGTCACTGGATGCACTCCCTATACTAGACCTTGGTTCAGTATACAATAAAATTTGTCTGTTAGGGTAAGGGGGTATGTTATATCCAAAACCCGGTATGATATAAACTGTGTGTGTGTGTGTGTGTGTGTGTGTAAAATTTAGTTTTTCAGGCACCATGTGGTTTAGTGGTTAAAATGTTCCAGGCTGAGTTATGGTTCAGCACAAGTTTGAGACCCAAGAGGTGTATGGAGGTCTTTTGATCAGGTAATGCCACAGAAGTAGGCTAGTCATCTACCCTTAAATGTACTGGACTACAGTATAGCCTAACCTCAAACACCTATACCATGAAGTTGGTGTGGCACTTATGTTGCTTGGCTGAGCATTTCCATAAACGTATCTCCACTAAACCCACGTTATAATTTACGATTGTTCAGTTTATGATTGAGTTTCCATAAAAGTAACACATTTGTAAAATGAGGGAGACCTATTGGTGACTCAGTACACCAATAAAAAACACGAAAATGTGCAATGGAAGTGAGAAACAGAGTGGCAGAGGGAAGGAAGGTGACTGGCATCATAAAGGCTTTGATATTAAAATGAGGTTTACTGTAAGTGTGGCATTTACAAGAGGAATTCATGAAAGTGTTTTCATGCCCACATCAATGTATGGGTGTTAGATTCTAGTATGGCATGATAGTGAGGGGGGGGGGGGGAGTGGAAATGGAATTACTGAGGATGTGCAGAATGAATAAAATGGATGGCATAAGACATAACATGATTCACAAAAGATGTGGAGTATGGAAAACTGTTAATAAGAGGGGAGAAGTGTGCTTAACGCAGATGGTACAAGCACCTTTATTTGCTATACTTGTGGAAGCACCTACCACCTCTGGGGTCACAGCAGCTTTGCTACCATCTGCACACAAGTGGCCAAAAAAGGACCTCATCGCAGGCCATCAATTCCCCCCCCCTTCTCTCTCTCTCTCTCTCACACACACACACACAAAATTCACCCAGAATTGCTGTCACAAAAGGATGAAAACAGCCTCAGAGGACATCAATCTTTTGTATTGCTTTTAGACATCAATCTTTTGTATTGCTTTTATTTTTTCTTGGAAGGAACAGTTTGTGGGCATCTGGCCTTTAGCTCCTTCTTCCTTGCATATTAACCCTTTGAGATTTTCGGCCCTCCGCCAATTGTGTCTGTGCCAGATTCAGCCATGCGCGCATGGAGTGCACCGTCGGACAGCGATATTTGTACTGTACTTAATCGGCCACTGTACACTGATTTTTTATGGTAGATTAATGAATATGATACTGATTTAAAGCTGAATAGTTGTTCTTTTTGTAGTATGGTTGAAAAAGCTAGATATGATAGCTAAAAGGTCAATAGGACGAGTAGAAGTTAGCTGAAAAGGAAAAATTGCACACCTGTCCGTAGAAAAATATTAGTAATAAAAAAAGTATTAGAGTTACGTGAAATTTGATTGCACCATGTCAATCTACAGTAAATTCTCTTTCTATTGATATATAGGTCATGGCAATTAATTTTAGTTTTCACAGAGAAAAGCAAAAGCTTCACTGTTACGCAGGCAAATATCTATGCTGGTAATACCGATATTATTCAAGGTAAAAACCTATTTATTATGCATATCTATCTGATGTACTAGTCACTGTTAAAACAAATAGTTGGAAAAGAATAAACAGGATAGTGTATGTGAACAAGGCCAGACAGGAGATGGAAAACATGCAAAACAAATACAGTATATGTATATACAGTAGGCACGGAAAGTATTGACGTTTTTTGGCCAACGTCATTCTTCTTCGCGTTAAGTGAAGTAGGGTCAATACTACCCTCCCCTGTGATGCAAAATGAGCTGACGCTTTTTCAACAGGAGCTGGCAACCCTGCTTGATAGGTTTGGCACCACAGGAGCAGGCTCAGTAATGTTTGGGCAGCCACAGGAGGAGGATTGTCTCTGTGTGTGATGCACCACGAGGGCATGTTTTGACTCAAATAACACAGTTATTTGGTTACCTACCACATTCTCATCATGCCTAAAGTAACCACAAGCAAGGACAAATGTGTGGAAGTGATTACTTTATACAAAGCTGGCCACAAACTCCCATTTACTGCAAATCAAACAGGTGTTAGACTGAGGACAGTGAAGAGACTGGTGAGGCGGTTCAAGGACAGTGGGGAGGCCATTCCTCCCACTCCACTTCCCAAGCCTGGGAGAACTCGTAAGACAACCTTCAGGACCCATCAGCTGATCTCAAGGCAAGTTAGCAAGGATCCAAGGCTAACAGCACGGGATTTAAAAGAAAAGAACCCACAGTTGCTGGCAGATGTGTCTGTCAGAAGTGTGCAGCAGCTGTTGCATGACGATCTGGGCTACAGGAGTTTTTGTGCTCGTAAAAAACCACTGCTAACTGCACTTCAGAAGAAAAATTTCGAGTAAATTTTTGTAAGAAATATCTTGCCTGGAGTGAGGAGCAATGGAAAACTGTGCTTTGGAGTGATGAGTCAACATTTACTGTCACTGGTACCCCTTCATCACGAGTGTACCGCAAACCAGGCAGTGACCCCCTGGATCCTAAGTACACTTCCAAGTTTGTTAAATACCCAGCCTCACTCATGGCTTGGGGCTGCTTTACATATTATGGTGTTGGTAGGTTGGTAATTCTACATGCAAATGAAAAAGTGAACCAGAACAATTATTTGGAGCTCTTGTGTGATGTTTTAAGTGACTCTTTTGATAAAACCAAGGCAAGAGTATTTATGCAAGATTCTGCCCCTGCACATGTTGCAAAGTCAGTGAAACAGTGGCTAACAGACTGTGAGGTTCCCTTTATTCGAGATTGGCCCGGAAACAGCCCAGATATCAATCCCACTGAGAATTTATGGGCGCACATGAAGCGGCAGCTGCGTAGTATGGACACATCATCTTTGCCTAAACTTGAGGCTGCAGCTATGGAGCAGTTTTAGTCCGTCTGTTCTGCAAAACTACGGCATCAGTCTCCCCAGACGCCTTAAGAAGATAATAAAGGTGATGGGGAATGCCAGTAAATACTAAATTCAATGGTGAGTGTTAATTTATTTGTTTCTCCTTGCTAACCACAAGAATGCTTTCTTTTTTTAAGATGGCGTCAACACTTTCCGCGCCTACTGTATATACAGTATATATATATACAGTAATCTCTCTACTATTCGGATGCCCATTATTCGGATCCACCACTATTCGGACATCGTGGGCTGTCCGCCCCCCAAAATGCCCCAAAATTTGAAAAAAATCCGATTTTTTTGATCCGCGTCAGTTTGAATTTCCCGCATGCACTGATAGGCTATGTTTTCATGCGTGGCGCCTGTCTGTCGGTCCTATCTCCCGCTCTGTTCCTGCCTCGCAAACACGCTCCGACAATGGCGGCCGAAGTGGTTGGTTTTGTGGTGATACCCTACTTCCTGCAGGGCTTGATGCTGCTCTTCACCTTGTTCATCATGTGTGTGATGATGTCTGATACCGAGATCGCATCTACTGTTGCCGGTCCGAGTACCCAGCAGGAAGATTCAGACGAGGACAGCGATGATGATGCGGACTCCTCACGGCTTGCCACTACCCCAGCCATCCCCAGGCTGAGCACACTCCGGGAATATGTGAAGTTCGTCCTTGACTACATAGAACACCCGGACTGCGACAGGGAGATGGGGCCCTTGGGATTTGTGGGTGGAGTGCGAGCTTTCAGGCAGCGCATCATTAATCGTCAGAATCGTCGTTGCTTGCGTCAATCCACCATTGACAGTTTTTTCAGGCCAGTCAACCCTGCCGTCGTCAACCCTCACGTATCACCATGTACCACCTAGAGGCCCCTACGCTGCCTCCGTCAGCTCATCTCGGACTCTGACAGCGACTAAATTCTCCAGGACACGTCACTAGACCAGACGGGAATTTACTGTTATGTACAGTGCAGTGAAGTGATGTGATCCCAGTTATGCAAAAAAAAAATGTTGTGGAAAGTGCTGGTGATTGTCAAGTGTAGCGGAAGTGCAAAGGTGTGTCAGGTGCAAGGTCTTCCTGTCATGCTTTGTGTGCATTATTTATGTGAAAAGGGACCTAAATAAGTGCTATAAATGTCCGGTAGGGAGGTAGGAAGGTAGTTTTCTGATTTAGGTTAGGTTAGGTTAGGGTCATGAATGACCGGTGCTGGAGCTTCAGGCCCAATATTCGGACAAGACCAATGTCCGGACATGCCTTTGGTTCTATTACATCGGATAGTGGAGGGATTACTGTATATATACTGTTTCATATGACTAAAATTTGAGTCATCAGAATCTCAATGGTTGGATTTATGATAGACTCAAAATCGCATCGTTGGAATCAATATTAAAAAAAACAAAAAAAAAACAGACTGTCTGGGTTCAGAGAACTGTTACATACATTCATACAAACTCAATGTCATGAGTATAGTTGATGGTTATTTTGAGAAGTAATTGCAAGTAGAAAGTGTTTCAATGAGGGAGGAGGCATGGCAGGCAGAGAAGATGGATGGATAAGGTACATGAATGAATGAAGGCAAGGCTGAATGTTGCAGATGCTACAGAATCAGTAGGGAATCTAGTTAGTTGTATGAATTATGTATGGAGGCGTACTTGACAAGCTTTCACTCTATTTAACTCTATCTGGCAGACCTTGGTGGAAGTCATTAAAAATAAATATAAATAAAATGTGAAAATGTTTAGGTCTGTGAGGTGCAGCCAGGATTTGCGAGACTTGAATGATGTGTGAATGAATGTCTGGCTCCTTTGCTGGCCATTTTGTGGATAGTCTTCCCTCTTTCATGATTTCTCATTTCTTTGTTTCTGGGTCCTGCCACACCCCATCCATGGATGGGATGCTGACAATGACAATGATGATGGAGTGCCTTACTCTACTAAACCATTAAACATGCATGCATTCATTCGTTCATTCATCATCCAATCCTACGTTGCCCCAAGAGAAGCGTAGGAGCCCGGGGCTAGGCAAGTTGGTCCTGACATTTAAGATGAGAGTAACCAGCCTCACTCATCCCTGAGTGGCAATATGTGAGCAACAGTCCCCAACCACCCCTTGGATATAAACCTGCACCGGCTCAACCCGACTGGAATGCCGTAATTACCCACTCAGCCACCAAGTGCCAAAATTTGGTTATATGATTACCACCCAGCATAGTAAATGGCTACCTAGTGTACAGGAAACATTTGGCTTGTCATTCAGTGTAGAGTCAAACACAGGTACAAGGAAGAGGAAAAAATGAAGGAAAGTAAAACAGAAGAGGGAGTGTGAAGTCACCCGTAGGTAGGACGAGGAAAGAATGAAGGAAAGAAGGACAGAAGAGGATGGAAGGAAAGAAGGATGGAGGAGAGGAAAGGGCCGACATCCAAGAGCAGCACTACAACAAGTGAGTGGAGGGTGAGCGCGCCCACCCACCATAATCTGTTGTTTATATGGTTACCACCCAGCACAGGAAATGGTTTTCTGGGTTAACATGAAACAATTTCTTTTGTTACACAGTGTAGTCACCTGGAGGTAATAAAATTATTACATCAAGTTGTTGGAATGTGGAAACCCCTTTCAAAAATGAACTTTATAAAAAATTTTGCTAATAAGATGCATTTAGCTAAGGTGCAAAGGAGAAAGCAGCTATTCTGAGCAAGAAGTGTATATCATAAAGCATAGCAAAATATACTCAGGGATGGCAGACAATAAGCAAAGCAATGTTCAACATCCAGCAAGTGGCCAAGCACTGTTAGCTACAAGGACATTATCATTTTACAATGCTTAGCAACAAAAGGACAAGACCCTTCTACAAATGATGAAAATAGACTTCAAGCTAAACAATTGAAGCAAGCAAGCATATTGATCTCACATCCCTTGCATCTTGTGCAGCAAGGAAGACATAGAATAACAATCTTTTCACATGAGAAAGCTCTAAGTCTTTCTGTAGCATCTGACACTGCAGACTGAAATATGCATTATAACTACTACTACTGTATTTACCAAAAGTCCATGCACCCATGCAGACAGTAGAGCAGAACATGCACGCTCATCTTGTACAAACCGGTGATGCACAAGACAACTAATGACATACACGCTGATCTCCCTGAGGTACACTTTTGGCATATTTCGAACGTTTTCGAAAAGCCAAAAAAGATGTCTTCCTTTATTACGGATCTGGATTTCCTTGTAGATCCGAAAATAATGGAAGAATAGAATTCCTGTTCCTGTATGATCTGCAAAGCCAAACAATTAATTAGTAAAACAATTAACTTGTAAAAATGCCATACTACAACTTAAAAGATACACAACTTCTATTTCTACTGTACAGGTACAGTACTACTCTTTAATGCTGTACCTCTCTGTAGCATACTAAAAACACAGTAATATCCCTAATTTATTAAATTCTAATTACAGAAATAAAATTTATCAATACCTGTATTTTGTTGATGCACCTTATAGTACAAAAATTTGAGGATACACCAGGTCTCCAACATTCCAAACTCAGTAATGTAACTGCAAAATTTGTTATTACAAGTTTTTCAAATTAACCCAATAATCATTAACTATATAATAAAATCCTGTTTACAAAATGGCTCTAACTGGAAAATCATATATATTTCATATCACGAAGAAATTCAAAGTAAAGTGTATAAAGCAATGGTGCTCCCCCCCCAAACCTTTAATGCTAAAGTGGCAGAACCAATTATGGGAACCTGAAAATCCTTTTCATGGAAACGTGAAAAAAACTCACAATAAAAAACATTTTCAGATGACTGGACTCATTGCATTTAAGTGGAGGTCATAGACAGAAGGGGAGTCACACCAAAGAAAACTGATTTGGCCAGTAGTGTCCACAAAGAACTGAAAACCTCAGTTAACCCTAAACCCTTTTACTATATGAAATCTCCCCTAAACTTAAAAAAAAAAAAAAAAAATCTGGGGGAGAACCAAAAAAAAAAAAAAAAAAACTGTCTCACAAGATAGTGTAAACAGCATACAATATTCAGAGGTCAAAGATGCTGTAGTAAAGAAAACAAACACAGACGTACAGTAGGGTAAAGCATATATAAAACAATCTATTTGGAGATAGAGGTGTTATTTAATCCTAATGTTTATTAAAGCTGATGTTCAGGATCCAGACTCCCATAAGACATGGATGTTCCCAAGCACATCTTCCTTAGTGATTTACAGTAAAAGTCCTCTAACCTGGCAACCAATAATCTGAAAATCCCAATACTCCGAATTCGTCACAGTGAAATTTTTCAAAGTTTTCTGGTCTTTTCGATATGTTTTGGTCTTTTTCCTAATGTCTCTGGGCTTTATCTAAGGATTTATCTGGCTCTGACTTGTTCTTGGCCTTGGATGTAACTGCCTGCAACTGTCCATCTACACTTCTATGCATTTCCGGTGAGTAAAATAATAACTCATTTCATTTTAAGTGTTTATTTAATGATCATGAACACTCATTATCACTAATTTCTGCTCAGAGGTGCCCCCTTTGCTACCCCTATATACCCAGGGAAGACGAGAGGGGGGATGAAACGAGTTCCACCTGCCTCTACCCCAGCTGCCAACCCTCCCTCATAACCCTACCCCCTCCCAACCCCCCACTCGTCATTCTTAACTGGCGGTTACATCTCAAGCTAACCTCATACCTTACACTCATAGTCACATTACTAATACACAAACAAAACACTGGGATATGTAAAAAATATACAATATACTATGAACACGCTGCAGCCAGAAATTATTGCATTATAACGTTGACAGTAAAACCAAAATGTTAACAACGGCCATCCCAGGCTTCGTGCGTTGGATGCTTGCATGCATGTGTGTCTGTGCCTGCCTGCGTGTATGGGTGTATCTATGTCTGTGTTTTTCGGTGTGTGTGTGTGTGTGTTTTTGTTTGTGATTGGTGTGTGTGTGTTTTTGTTTGTGTTCTGTGTGTGTGTATTTACCTAACTGTGATATACAGGAAATGAGCTTTGCTCGTCGGGTCCCGTCTTTGTTTCTCAGTAAGTTAAATTTTGCTTTAAACTCGTTTAAGTTTTTAGACTGGACAATCTCTTTGTCCAGGCTATTGCACAGGTCTATGTATCTATAAGGAAAACTATATATCTTGATATCCTTCAAGTGGTTTGGCTTCTTCAGTTTCATTCCGTACCCTCTTGTTACTCTCTCATCCCGTACAAACAGATCTTCTCTGTCAATTTTATCTACTGTACTCCCATCATGGTCCTGAACATTGTAATCATGTCGCCTCTCTCTGTCTCATTTCCTGTAAGGAAGGAAAAGTCAGCCTTTCCAGCCTCTCTCTGTACAACAGATCTGCCAGACTGGGGATCTTCTTGGCTGATGTTCTTTGTAGTCTCTCAATCTTGCTTATGTCTTTCATTTTGTGTGGGGACCACACTACTGCTGCATATTCTAACCTGGGGCGGATCATGGCCACTATCAATTTTTTCATCATCTCCTCCTCCATGTAATGAAATGCTGCTCTTATGTTGGTCAAGAGTTTATGTCTCTCTAACTATCTTGTTAATGTGTTTTTCAGGTGACAAACTATCCTGAACCAGCACTCCCAAATCTTTCTCTTCTCTCGCTTTTGTAACTGGTTCATTACACATCAATTAATTCAATGATGGCCTCTTAGTACTTTTACCCATTTCCAATATTTTACATTTTTTTTGTGTTGAATTTCGTTTCTCACATCCAGCTCCAAACATGTATCCTATCCAGATCCACCTGCAGCATTTTACAGTCCTCCTCAACCTCTACCTTCCTCAAGATCTTTGAATCATCAGCAAACAGACTTGCATAACTGTTCACTCCATCTACCATGTCATTTACGTATATCAGGATCATTACTGGCGCCATCACCGAGCCCTGTGGGACACCACTTGTTACTTCCCGCCACCCAGATGTCCTGTCCTTTATTACTGTGTGTGTGGGTGTGTGTATTTACCTATTTGTAGTATACAGGAATTGAGCTAAGCTTGTGTTGTCCTGTCTCCATATCTACATTTATCCAGTCTAGTTTTAAACACATGAATGTTTTTTGCCTGCACCACTTCTTCATCTAAGTCATTCCAAATACTTATGCTTCTATTTGGGAAACTGAACCTTTTAAGATCATTAAGACATCTACTTTTCTTCAACTTGAGGTCATGACCTCTTGTTCTTCCATCAACCAACACAAAAAGATCCACTCTATCCACCCTTTCCAATTCTATTACATTTCTAAATAT